>JAVTVY010033545.1:0-15341 GCA_036873755.1 Hanleya hanleyi
CACCTTCTTTTCAGACCTTTAAAAAACCATCCTTGATCCGGACACCCCACATCTCCAGAGCCGTGACGCGTAGCAAGTCAACGCGACGAACACGACGCCGGACACAACCGCCCAAGGCCTGGAACACCTATTAAAACCAACAGCAGCAGCAGGACAGCTCAGTCGCCATGTTTTACCTCACTCTACCTAGTAACAGTTCGCTGGATGTGTTTCCTGACAACACCGTGGCCAAGTACGTAACCCAGTTACCGCAACCGTTGCATTTACCTGGGCGCTGGGAATGTGGCCTCGTGGATATCCAATACCCTTACTCGTGGTACAACGTGCGAGCCAATGAAGTGTGGTACGAGGTGACCTACGAAGGAAAAGACACCCGACTCACCCTCCCCGAAGGCCAATACGATACTCCCAAGGAGTTCATCGGTGGGCTGTCCAGACTGTTGCATTATAAGGCTCTACGGGAGGTCACGAATACTTCAAAACCCATCAAATCCTTTCCCTTCAAGAATCACGTGGACTTCGATTACAACGCACACAACGACAAGGCACAGCTTATGGTCTCTGCCAACGCGAGTGTCGTACTGAGTCCTATCCTACAGCAAATGCTGGGTTTCGATCTACGGACGTTCGCTGGTCCCACCGCCCACCAAGGCGAGATCCCGATGGATATGAAGTCGGGTATGTACGGACACTACGTCTACTCGGACGTGGTGGACAACCACATCGTGGACGATATCAATACACCTCTGTTACGGGTGGTGCCCATTAAAAAGTTGTATGGAGATCAAGTCACCCACAGTTTCACCCACATGCTCTACCTACCCGTACGACAAACCCACATCAACACTATCACGGTGGATATAAGAGATGACACGGGACGACCGGTGTCATTCGAACTCGGGAAGGTGGTGCTGACACTTCATTTTCGACAAGCACGTGCTCCCCACTTTGTATAATGAAGGTGCCTTACGAGTGCGATGCACGCAGCTATATGGACTACGTTCCTGCCCTTGGTGACGCGTGGGGTGAAAGCAATCGGCAAACAAGCGATACGCAGTGGACTGCAAGTCACCGGTGATGTCTAGGGGGGTACGGCACCCAAAGAAGCCTTGAAACGGCGGCCCAAAGAAGCAGGAGGCGTCTTGGTGACGCACCGTAGGGAATAAAAGACCTGCACCACCGAGACCACGCACCAGTCGACGACCGACCCAGCGACGACGCACATCGAAGACCCAGGATATCTTTTCTTAAAACATGTCTTTGATCCACGCAGAGTCCTGCCCCTCCACCAACAGTGAATTTGATTTGCGGACCGTCCCGCCCACACAGACCAGTGCCGAACAAGGATTATGGGTGGAGCATCTCCCACTGTCCAGCATCAACGCAACAGGGCCCATCGAGTTCACCATCAGTAATGCGGATACGGCCTATGTGGATTTAGCCCATACATACTTGTATGTGAAAGCCAACATCGTCAATGGAGATGGCTCCAGAATCGTTGACCAAGCAACGGTGGGCCCGACGAAAATCTTTTCCTGGGGGAACTACCCCAGCGATTGATCCTGGCCTGTGTGGAAAATACCAGTTTCAGCGGAGCCTACCCAGAGAACCCGTTTGACTTTAAACATTTCGGCATCAATTTTGTGGCCCTGCATGTGGATGGACAACAGGTCCCAGCCACGGCCTTAACACCGAACTTTGGGCGCTAATTTCATTCGAGCCTATCAGAGCCTCTTTACAGCCACCGGTCAAATCAACCAGGACGAAGGGAATATGATCAGTCGGGAGGACTACGCGAACGGATACACGTTGTTCTGTTTCGATCTGACCCCACCTTAGAGAACGACCATCAGCTGGCCCTCGCCAAGCAAGGCAATTTACGGTTGGAAATCCACTTTGCACGAGCCCTCGGAACCACCGTCAATGTGATCTGCTACCCCGAGTTTGACAACATCATTCAAGTGGACAAGGCGCGCAACGTCCTGTGTGACTTCTCCACCTAACATGGATACAGACCAGATAACCACCGTGCTGGAGAATGACCCAGAGACACATATGGTCTTTCAAGGGGTGTTCGCCCGAGATGTGTTTCCATTAGACCGTGTGTATCCTGCTGCTTACGTTCTCAACACGGACCCGATGGATCGACCCGGTGAACATTGGGTGGGCGTGTACTTGACAGAACAGCAGGGCGAATACTTTGACCCTTACGGCCTGCCACCCCTCCATCCCGATTTAACAGACTTCATGGATCAAGGCACAGAGACGTGGTCTTGGAACAGTCAAACGTTGCAAAGCCTGGCCAGTAGCGTGTGCGGACAATATTGCTTGTTTTACCTGTACCATCGATGCCGGGGAAGACCCTTATCTAACATCGTACAGATGTTTGACGAGTACCCCAAGGCCGAGGACCGCGATGTACTCGTATATGACTGGGCCGCCGATCATTTCAATGTACAAGCCCCGTTCTGGGATTAAGTTCTTTCAATGTACAAGCCCGCCTGTTCTGGGCTTAAGTTTACAAGCTCCCTGTTCTGGGTTTCAGTTCTTTCAATGTACAAGCCCTCTGTTCTGGGCTTCAGTTTTCCCGTGTTTGTTCTCACGTTGTTGTTGTTCACTGAATAAAGAAATGAGATCTCACCCAAAAAACCCTGTCTTGTGTGTTTTCTTTATGAGCATAATGCATGAAAGCTATAACAGACATGTGGGGATTCGGGGAAACTGGCTTCGAACACCGTGGAAAAAGTAGCCCATCAATGGCCTAGGATAATCCGAACTTCACCCGCGCAGGCGTGCGGCCGGATAAGGCGCGCGCGCGCGCTGCGGCCGGGGCGGGGCGGAGCGGGGCCGGGCCGGGCCGAGCCGGGCCGGAAAAAAACCCGGAGGTTGAACATCCGGACCCCTACGTCTAAGGGGAACATTGGAACTCTTCTGTGTTCGAAGGTAGTTTTAGTGAAACCCGAAAGCGACGTCTGTGCGCAGAACCCACACCACCACCCAACCTCAACCATGGACCCCTAGTGGTGGGTCACACACACACACCCCACGCATCCCCCAACATGCCTGCTTTCTATACTACGACCAGACTGCGCATGCGCAGACCCTTGAACACGGCCGAACCCTGAGACCAATCGGATGCTGCTTCACAAGAGCTTCAACATAAGACCTCATACGACTCCATCGGACCCATAGTGACCCCTGTCGGCGCCAAAATGTCTATTTCCATACACTTTCTCTACTGCGCATGCGCAGAATGACGTGAGTTCCACGTCACACCCACCCCGTCGAATACTCCCTCACGACTGCTTCACATGGATACCTCACTCGATCCCATCGGCCCAATAGGGGCCCACCTAAAACCCAACACGTCTATTTCTATACTACGGCCAGACTGCGCATGCGCAGACTATTGACAACGAACGACACACTAGGCCAGGCGGATGCTCCCTCATGACAGCTTCAAAATAAGACCTCATACGACACCATAGGATCATTAGGGGCTCACCTAAACCCTAAAACGTCTATTTCCACACCTTTTTCCCAGAATTCCCTGTCTGCGCATGCGCAGAATGTGGACAACGACCGAGACACTAGTCCAATCGGATGCCCCCTCACCTATGCTTCACATTGATACCTCACTCAACTCCATCGGCTCATTAGTGGCTCACCTACATCCCAAAACGTCTATTTTCATACCCTTTGTCTATTGCGCATGCGCAGAATGACGATATTCCGACCCCACATCCACCCAGTGGGATGCCCCCTCACATAGGCTTCACATGGATACCTCACTCGACCCCATCGGTCCATTAGTGGCTGCCCTAAACCCCAAAACGGCTATTTCCATACCCTTGGTCTACCGCGCATGCGCAGAATGACCATATTCCAACCCCACACCCAGCCCATCGGATGCCCCCTCACATAGGCTTCACATTGATACCTCACTCGACCCCATCGGTCCATTAGTGGCTCCCCTAGATCCCAAAACGGCTATTTCCATACCCTTGGTCTACCGCGCATGCGCAGAATAACCATATTCCAACCCCACACCCAGCCCCTCGGATGCCCCCTCACATAGGCTTCACATTGATACCTCATACGACCCCATCGGACCATTAGGGGCTCCCCTAGACCCCAAAACGTCTATTTCCATACCCTTGGTCTACCGCGCATGCGCAGAATGACCATATTTCAACCTCACACACACCCCATCAGATGCCCCTTCACGAATGCTTCACATTGATACCTCATACAACCCCATCGGTACACTAGGGACCCCTCTCGCCCCCTTCGGGGGTCTCCGTGTCTCTTCGGGCACCTCCGTGTCTCTTCGGTGATCTCCGTGACATCTTCGCAACATTATAGCGAGCGTGCAACAATGTTGCAATCTCCTATCATGTTCCCACGGACCTCACCGAAAAGACACGGACCTGACCGAAGAGACACGGAGGTGAACGACATTGTGGGAAAAGCCCCAGTACATGTTCCGCTCACCGAAAAGACACGGAGATGAACGACATTGAGTCCCCACAGACAGGTCAGTACATATCCTATCATGTTCACAGGTCACGCGCCATTCACCCAGACCGGAAGTGACGTCATACGGCAATGTCACGCTCCATTCACCCAGACCGGAAGTGACGTCATACGGGACTGGTGGCGCCCCCTGGCGGAAAAAGGGGAACCAAGAGTTACCTCCCTGGAAAACCATACTCGAAATAGCCTTTCCCTACTACTACACTGTGCTTAGTTGGTTCGCCGTGATAAAGCTGAAATATTGTTGAAAGCGATGTTAAATTCTATTCACTCATTCACTCTTGTTTAGGATCCTGAAGCCTGTTTTATTGTGCCAACGTATTAGGGGAGGTAATAACTTAGTCATACATTATTTTTTTTAATATACTCGTTATCTCCCTTGTTTCGCATTGTTGCTTTAAAAATATAGCCTCCAGCAGATTTGTCTATCATATAGGCTCTTGACTCAGTCAGCTATTCCTGATTTGTACATTTACAATAGGGAAAGGCCATACCACAGTGACCTGTCATTTAAGGCCAAGCATAAACAGGATAATTGTAACTGGGAAATTATTAGCAGTTCTTGTTGAAGAAGGTTAATGGTTGAAAGAGGAGCAAAAAGCGTTACAAAGCAGCAAAGAAGTTCAGTCTGTGTATATAGTCCATTCCCGACTTGCACAGTCATTTTAACTTTTTTCGGTTTACTTATTGTCAGTGTACCACGTCCAAGTACATTTTTCTTCAACCTTCGGTCTTCACTTGATTTGAGATCGAGAAATAAGTGTCTATATGATGAAGATATTGCGCCTTCATAAAATTTCTTCAAGTTGTCGAATTTTCTCGGACTAAATACGACTACCTAATAACGAAACCCGTTACTTTCCTATGGGGATGTTGAAAACCATCCTCTCCGAGATATAACGGTTTACGCCTTCTCTGGGAATAGAATCCGCGTAGATGATGTTTTCAATGTTGTTAGTTTTAAGAGGTTCTACCAACGCATATGCTTGTATAATACGTCGATATACTTTTAAATTTCTGTTGTTTTTTGCAAGGTTTATCAAATACTAATTCTAAGGAAACTCGTTGATCTGGAAGTCTTTTCATCGCACAACTACATAAGCCCACAATATTATCAATCTCGCGACCACGATAAATGGGGGATTTTCGAATAGTTAGGACCGCGGTTTTTCGCAAATGGGCCGGTTTCGATTACTTAGGAAACAGTGTCACGTGACTTGGCGAAAAATGCCCGTTTTCGAATTTACTTAGGGGCGCGAATACTTAAGGAACTTACCGTATTTTCATTAGATGTTGGCGCTAGATCGAGAAAATCGGCTTGCCAAACTTGGTCTATTCTTCTAGATGGCATTCTGTTGCGTAAGAAATTTCCTTCAGCTTTCTTATGAAGAGTAAGCGTATCTTGTTTTATAACCATTCACGTATTTGTTTGTACGATATACTTCTACCATTTTCTCGACTCGAGCGATAGAGTGATTTAATACAATTTAATTCCTGTCGCTGTAATACATTCTTCACGATCTCCCGACGTGTCATTATTCGACAAATTCTTTCAAACACTCTTCCAATCGAGATCGAATGACTCCGAATGCTTGAACTTACCTCATGGCATTCTCCACAAATACAAATATTTTTATTAACAACAACATCGACAAAGACGAAGATTTAATACCAGTATGTCACTTCACTAGTAGGATGGTAATATAAATTCTGCAAATACTCGTTCGCGTTACTGATGACGTTACACTTTGACTATGAATGACAAATGCCGATCATCGTATTGCTAGAATGCATCTCCGGTCATCTAAGACCCCAGGAGCTTCCGGGCCTAGGCGGCCCCTGGTCCCTCGACAATTTATCCTGGGACAGTTGCCTCTTCAATTACCAATTGCTTTCTCCGCGCCTGTAGATGACCAACACTAGGAGGACTGCGTTGCGCTCCATGAGGTCCCTTACTGTCCAGAAGTGTCACACTGCATGTGAAGTGTGCCTAGAAGTGCCTCTGAAGAGTACACTGAAAAGGCACTTCAACAACAGAGAAAATTACTGGCACACTTCAAAGGTACTTCATTAGAAAAAGGCAGTAGCCAAGGGACTCCTCAAAGACACTTCATGGACTTTGTCAATTTCATAACAAAAAATGAGGGACTTCAGAGACACTTCTGAGACTTTGTTTTTGTTCGGCATAATCCAAGGTACTCCTCATGGACTTTGTCAGTTCTTCAGCAAAACTTGGGGGACTTCAGGGACACTTCTGAGACTTAGTTATTGTTCGGCATAATCTAAGGTACTCCTCAAAGACACTTCTTGGACTTTGTCAGTTATATAGCATAACTTGGGGGACTTCCCCTTACAAAAAATATCTTATAGGATCCTATAAGATTTTGAAAAGTCCTATAAGATTCTAAAAAATCATATAAGATTCTAAAATATAAGAGTCTGAAAAATCCTATAAGATTCGGAAAAATCCTATAAGATTCAACCCAATAGGATTTCTAGATTATTGGAATTTTCCCACAAACTGTTACAGTAACATAACATTATAAATTAGAACTACATGTATACAATTTTCAATGATATTAATTAGCTCTGGGAATATCCCAGCTTAAAGTTGGCTGATTTGATTTCACTCAGTGACATCAAATCTCATTTCAATGAAACCACCAAACATCAGATTTGTACTTCACAGTTCAAAATAGCTACAACTGTGTAAAATATTCACATGTGGTTACTGACATATTACTCAGAACTGTGAACACTTTTTTTGATCTTTTAAAGTGATCAGTACTATGGGTTTCTATTTTAATAAAATAAAGATATTAATAATATCAGTCTCTCACATATAATAGGTAAGAAATCTTGTTGAATTCAGATTTTATAATCATTCCAAATCCATGATTTCATAGTAAACTGGACAAAATGGGAAAATATTTTGAGAAGAATCAGTTCTAACATAATGTCAGCAACAAAAAATACCCATTAAAGAATACTTTATATTATCCTCTTCATTATTATCACTAAATATAATATATATATAATTTCTGTTTCTGATAGCCTTTTTCTTCTGAACTGTCTTGTCAAAATGGGTGGAGTTATCTGCCCTTGAAAATTTAATTGAACACCGGGGGCGCCACCAGTCGACAACAAACAAAATGACAAAATGGCTGACCTCTCCAACTGCAAAAATCAGATGGATTTGTTCATGTTAAGCTAGAACTATGGAGATTTGAAGAACTGTATTGCAGATGGTGATGAGTGCAGCTAGTTATATGGTAAGTAAATTATAAATATAACTATAATTTTTCTGTTTTTCATAACTCAATAAGCAAAGAACTGAGCTGAACCGTGATGTAGACCTGGGAGTATCAGCTATTTATGTTATCAACAAGTTTCCCTTGACATATACTTGGCATATTAAAAAATTGATATTGGCCTCAATAAATATTGCTATATGGACTGCAGGTTGTAATAATGTACTCCACCTTATAATTGCAGTCAAATTTAATGGGTCATATAACATGGCGAATTACCCATATCTCTGTCTCAATATCACTTTCAGATCTACCCAGGTTTATCAAGGCAGTGTGGATTAATTGCCATTGTTATGATTGTGTGAATTGTCAGCTTGGATACCCCAGGATTGGGGACCTCATATGAAGATTGGCATGCACCCCGGGAGGAAATCCCCTGAGGGTGAGATATTTTTATCACAAAACTGCTTGTATACTTCCTGTTCATGTCAAAACAGGTGGATTTAACTGGTTGGGGGGATGGTAGCTCTAAATAAATTATCTTGTTGTTTTGAACTGTTTATTGATTTATAAAATTTATTGATTTTTGTTCCTTGCAGAATGTAGAATATTTCCATACCAGATTTTTGACAAAATGGTAAAGAAATAAGTTTAAAATATATTGATAATAAAATGTTAGCATAACCTATTTTTAGATGTAATCAGAAAAAGTATAATCAATTATGATTAGACTTTTCATCATTATAACAGGCTATATTTTCCTTGTCTATTGATTGCACTATTCATATAGCAAAGCTAAGGATCTTCACACACTTCAATTGTACATTTTTACCCACATCTTGAGAAATGAGAACATTTCATTTCATACATTTATTTCATTTCAAAAATTTAAGAATACAATTTGTAGTTAATAAACATTTATTTGTTATTTGAAACCCTGTATGAAGATTTAGTTGAACCAGAAATTAACAAAGACAAATTCTAAAAATTCACATGATTGTTTCTCTTCAATTCTAATGGCTTCTTACATTGTATATACTTTCATATTCCAGAATACAGCTGCTACAAGGAACTCGGCTCACTTCAAGCAGTCACTCGACTGATGGGAAATTTAATGAGCACACCTAGGTATGGTTGATTTCTTCATAGTGTATACTGGTTAGAACATCACACAAACTGTTTATCTCCCTTGTTGTATATCATGGAGTACTAAAGAAAGGATAATAGACATCTTCATCAATTTTTTGTAAATCGTAGGGATGTGTTCCATTCTTTACCCTTTATGGTAGTCAACCTACTCAATCATCCTGAGTGTATTAAAAAAAAACTGGATTGCATGTCATATGGAACCATATATACAACTGATCAGGTTTTAATTATATGCATGTATTTATCGCCACAGGCCAAGAAGTTCACAATTCAGACTGGTGGGTTTCAGCGTTGGATTACGTCCGAGTGGACTTCAGGGCAACTAAAGCAAACTATCCTTCGAAAGATCTGCTGCTTCAAGTTCATGCAAGTTGGACAAGAACACGGTCACCCTTGAATAATAATACTGCAGTAAATTCTCATACCAAAGACTGCATGTAAATACATACATATATAGTACTGTGCTGTATTTTGTCTCAAGGATTTGTGCTAGCGGTTATATAAACTACATGTTTCTTGTTAAGAACCACCAGTTTATTGTAAATATTTTATGATGTACTGTTTTGTCTCACTCTGTATTTTCTCTAAATAAAACGTTCTGTGCTCAAATATATATTTGTGTCTTCTTTTCCGGGAAAGTAAATATTTCGTGGCTACATACCTTTTCATTACACGGATTTGCTATGATAATAATAAGGTACTTCAAGAGCACTTCAGAGGTGCATATGAAAGGTATCCTTCTGTAGAAGAGTGGATGAAGTGCCTTGCCATATAAGGACATTGAACTGCCTCAAATATTCTAATTAGGTACTTCAAGAGCACTTCAGAAGTGCCTATGAAGGTTACCCTTCTGTGGAAGTGTCTATGAAGTGCCTTTGCAGTACTTAATTAACATATTTGAGGCACACTTCAAAAGTACTTCTAAGTGACTTCATTGTGACTTCAATGCCCTTATATGGCATTGCTACAAAACAATACCCACACTGCAAGCACACTTCTTACTCTGAGCCTTGCACTTCAAGGTTAAAATATGGCCACACTTTAAAGTTACTTCAAAGTTACTTCAAAGACACTTCTGGACAGTAAGGGTGACGCTCACTCTATACGTTCTAGATAATGGCTTGACAAATTATTCATCGTCACTGTTTGCTATTTTAACGCAGTGATCCATACTGAATATAAACTCATTTAGCGCGATGTCAATGTCCTCCATTTTGAGTTTTGAGTTCTTTCCACGATTTTATATCGAGTGTAAAACCTTTTTTGGCTCGGAAACACTCGTTTTGAGTCCCATCCACATTTGTTCCAAAAACGGAGATCGATCTTGTTTCGATCTCTGTAAACATTATAATTTATATATAAGCCATCCTTCAAATGTAGAGGTTCAGAAGCATCCTCCCCAGATGCTCCATTTCCCAGGCTCATTAACATCCCTGCCTCCGTTAGCGGAAGTTGACCTTTACTACGTTGCTATGACGTATAGGGGAAAACCCACGTACGCACGGTTCAGTTTGAATCCACATGAGCGAACTACTTTTCATATGCTCTGCCCAGTTAAACAGGGAAAATAATCTCCAGATAATTCTTTTTAACTTCATCCGTGACCAAGCTAGTGTTTATTCAGACTGTATTCTTATGATGCTCCATGTACAGACTGACACTGATGGTCTTAAGGTTACTGTATCGGGTCGAAGCTTCAAAATCTCGATATTTTTTTTTTTATTTTTATTTTTTTTTCTGCTTCTTTTTTTTAACTTATACCAGAGTACACAGCCAAATCTACAAGTTGGGGGAATAAAAGGCTATGAAAATTAGTGCATTGTAGTAAAAAAAAACAGTGAAAGCCATTCATGGTGCAATTAAGGCTCAATCAGGCGAACTTCGTGCACCAGTAGCAGCCAAGAAGCGTAACTAATTGGCTCACCTAGCATAACATCCTCGAATAGCCATGGAACTGTGAATATTTGAAAATTTTAGTACAATGTATGTTACCGAATGTGTAAATGAAGTTTGAACAGGACGTTTACCGCACAATCTTGATAAACAATTTAGGTCTATAACTTACTTTGCCCGTCAAATAATTATAATAAAGCCAGAACACCGTACAATAGTGTTTGACGTCTACTCAAGCAGTGACAGCATTGTCTCAGCGGGGTTCTTACCCAGCTTTGAACAGGGGATTAGCGTGGCTCAAGCCGTCGAACAGAGTGCTGATTGGTTTTTGGTCGTTTTCTCCGTTTAGTTTTTCACCAAAAACTTCTTTTTTTTTGTCGTTCTAATTTCTCTGTTGTTACTTGTCCAAACATGAACTTTGGACACAATATTCCAATCATGTAAATCTTCAAAAGGTTGCCTCAAATTTTATAAGTTCGGACCTGTCCATGAATTATTTATGCTCCAGTATAGAGGGGTCGAGTTTTTGTAGATTTTTTCAATCTTTCAAATTTGCACGACGATAAAATAACTTCTAGGCCCTAACTAAAAGAAACTGAGGCAACCTATCTTTATTCAAATGGTAAAGTTCATTATTCCAGAAAATGCAAGTTTGTTTGATGAGAACTGAGAGAGCTATTAGCGCGTGATTTTAAGGACTATACTTTTCTAAATGACATCATTTATCTTTAAATAAATCGATTCTTGCGATAAATTCGAGAATGTTATTTATTTATCTAAATTTCTTGAATCAAGGGCTTTCAGAAAATGTATCGTTTGTATGGATACAAAAAAAAGCACTGCCCCGTAATTAAGCAAAATTGTGATACGTACACGCACGCAACTGGGACCTGATATCGATAGACTAACCTTAAACGAAATATTACAGTACTTAAGATAACCCTGTAAATTAGTGTCAACTGAGCCTGCATGGTTTGATACTGAACTTTATTTTAACTCTATTGTATAAAAAGAAACGAACAAGTTGTAGATTTAGTCATAGTACCATCACGACTCCGGTGTATATCTGTTTCATCATCGATATATACAGACGATATTACAGAGGTTTTATCAGCAGCTTGTTTGTTCCATCTTGACCAGCTTTAATAAATTCCACGTCGTGTTCTACAACTTTAAATTGTCTTCGAGTCTTGAAATCCTAGAGCAACACTAGGTCGAAATCTGGAATCGTCTGAGAATGGGAGTTCATTATCCTCATACACTCCATGATCTGAGGTTATGTAGAGTACAACCCCTTGAGTGACTCAGTGCACAAGCCCTAACATCATGTAATATATATATAAACCATAAAAATTCTACACCGAGTGCATGAGACAAGGAATTGAGGTGCCTGTTTCGAGAAGTTAGCTAGGCCTGATCGCGATACATGTTTGGATACAGCTAAAATTGAAACACTCAAGTTTACTGGTGAAGCATATTTCTGCGTTGAACGATGTCCATCAGCATATATCGATGACGTCGTTGTTGGTAAGAAACTCAACCCCCGAATCGTTTTCTCTCGCATTTTGTGACCATCTCGTATCTGGTTCCACACTCTGTGCACGTGTTTTTGTCTGAGCAGGCTTTACAGTTTCTCAAACCACATTCTGAAAAAAAAATGACATCATTCATGTTTGCCCTATGAGATTAAGTCTACAGTTCTAAGGTACTGAGTGCAGTAAACTACATAAAAATAGAAACACTTCGTCACTGAAGAACGGATGAATACACAACTTGCAACGTTTGGTCTAAAATATTTTATTTGAAAAATCGAATGTCTTTTTTCTGTCCAAATAAATAATGGCTTATTGAGCTCACAGGTAGAATGACAATATAACAAATATCACATCCCGTCCACAAACACATCACAAGAAAATAGGTTTAAAACAATATACAAACATTCAACATAAAAAGAAACAAAGCATAAGTCTTAGATATATCACAGATAATGACGAGCATGCATACATACAAAACACAGACCCTGGGAGGGTGGGGCTTGGTTCAGGATGAAGTGTCGAAATATGCATTTTTGCATATTTACCTCCTTATACTCACAGTTGCCTGACCTGTGGGATATTGGATGGCCTATGTCTACGTATAAAATTATTCAATAAATTATGAAAATTAATAAATATATATATTTTTCAAATCGACTTTTTTATTTTATTTTATTTCTTTTCTGAATGTTTTTCTCTTTCATCTTTGGTTCAATTAAAGTTATCCCCTTTGATGTCAAGCCGAGTTACTAAGTTTTTAATTTTTTACCATATCCCGACCTCTATGACATAGGAAAAAAACGTCTTTTTCACATGTATAGAGGTCAGGACATTAAATTGAAAATTTTAGTAATTCGGCTTGACATCAGAAGGATTAACTTTAATTGAGCCAACGGTGAAAGAGAAACACACGTCGGAAAAAATATAAAAAAATATATATATTTATCTTTTAATTTTCACAATTTATTGAAAAAATTTATACATAGACATATCCCACAGGCCAGGCAACTGTGCTTATGCTGATGTATGCCATTTTCTTTGCTAACACGCAGCCAAGGTGCTGCTACAAAAAGCTTGTTTAGCTTTGTTCAACTACCGGGAGTTTATCAAAATATCTCCGCAAATTGAATCTCTCCTATTTTATACAAGTTTCACTTTGAATAAAGTAGGCCTACTGCTAAAAACTGATTGGAGAGATAGAACTTGATCTGGGTCAAATTCTCTAGAAAATGTTACCAGACATGATTGACTAACTTGAAGAACGTGTTACCGGTTGATTTTTTTGTACTAGTGGTACAAACATGGCAGGGTGACTAACGTCACAGGACCTACGAAGTAGGGTAGGCATTAGGACTCCGACGCGCACTGAACTCTTGGAAATCCCCCCGCCCCAAGTTGAAATCCTGCCTGTATTAAGATGGGCACAGCCCAAGTCAGAATCACCAGTGATTTTCATCAAAAATCACCAGAAATTTTCATCAAAAGTAGGTCAGCACAGAACTTGCTGGTAACAGTCCCCTAATGCACCTTCATGCAAAAAAAATCAAGGTTCTAATGTAAACGGTTCTCCTTATTTTGCCGACGAAAGGATTCGGATGGACTCACTCACTCACTGACTGACTACCGAACAATTTGCAGATGGTAGCCTACTTCGTAGAAAAATAAATCTTAATTTTCCCCTTTTTGAAGATGAAGAATAAGAAAATACTGTTTCAGACAGATTAGATTCGTGCGAATTGAGTCAATAAAATGCGACCGACAACATTGTTAACAAAAGAACGCATATTTTTTTGATCCATCTTGACGATAGACGATGCTGAGGATGACCCAAGTGCTATCAAGAGCGCCAACCATGAAGAATTAGGAGATGAGCACAAACCCGTTTTTAACAATCTACTTCCTCAAATTTAAAATCCAAAATAGCTGTCGAATAATGATCTCACACACATATGATACACGGTTTTATAGAATAGTAAGGATCGCTCACTTGTACACCATCCCCCAATAGGCAACTGATTTTCATAGTAACCTTCGGGACACGACTTCAGACAAATGCTGATTCTGTGAAAATACAAATGAATGTATGACTGTTAACATGCAACGGGGTAGGACACCAACAGAACAATTATATAATAGTGTGCTGTCAGACTCGCTTATGCTATAAGTAGTAGGGAAAGACGACTCGGGTGCTTGACCTTTGACCGTTGCATATCATTAACTTTGACCTGACACTGCGCGTTTCCGGTATTTGTTGTGCGCATGCACAGGGTCAAATGTCACTTCCGGTCACGTCCCTAAGGTGAGGGTTAATCATATGCAAAGGTCAATAAGCACCTGGATCGATTTCATCTGAAACCATTTAACCAGTATATAAATTCTCGTAACATGAGATATTTGTTTCATAAAAAAACATAAGAAACCCACTCAAACACAGCATTCGCCAGATGATCGAGCGCGGTCGGTGAAGCTTTTAGACTGTCGTAAATTCACAGTACTGAGAGTCCAGGGTTCTGTTATGGATTTTTAAAGCAAATACTTCAATGTCAATATGCCCAGTCTTCGTTTTCACATGCGCAGTAGTAGTAGGGAGCGAGCATATTCACGCTCTTTTTCCAGGGAGATAACTCTTGGGGAGGTCACGGGGAGTTTCGACAGGTGGCGCCACCAGCTCAAGAAGAGAAATTCTCCGGCAATCTCCGGGAATATAATGTTCGGTCATCTTCGGCAATGTCCGGGAATATAATGTCCGGTCATCTCCGGCAACCTCCGGCCCTCTCCGGGAGAATATATAGCCTTTATCCGCCCTTTCGAAGTATCAATGGAATGCACAGGGTCCCCGACAATATCGCCATCTATTTATCCATGTTAAATGGCAAGTGGGGAACCCCCAGTTTCTCCATACAGTGGGAGAAGGTAAAGGGTCCTAGCGGGAATTGAACCCGGGTCGCTTTATCTAGAGGCAGACACGTTACCCATT
>JAVTVY010033546.1:0-149064 GCA_036873755.1 Hanleya hanleyi
ATATTCCAGTGGGACCTGCATATGGCATATACATATCTCGCTTAGTAGCATTTGCTAGATCCTGTGTTAAATGTGATGATTTTAATCAACGTCACAAAACATTGTTGCAGAAACTTATAAAACAGGGCTATTCCACCAAGCGCCTCCACTCAATGTTTCTCAAATTTGGCGATACATATCGCATGCTGATAGCAAAATACGAACGTAGCGTGCACGATCTATGGCGTTACGTTTCGTAACTTGTGTCTAATTCCGCTTAACCCGGGGCTAGGAGCCGTATGAACCCATGTACTTCAAGATCCTCATGGTGCTCATATGAACAGTCACAATCAAAGCGTGACTGAGATACACCATTATCTAGATAACGACTTTAGAGCGATTATTATTGATTAAGAATACTGATCAGCGATACGGATTTTATATTTTTGGAACATCATGATGTCTTGTCGGCATCATTGAAAACTGTTGACCGCTTCTCTCTTGCAGGAAACTAGCCAATGTTTATGTATACTATGATTGTCTTTTTTGAATTTGGGCTAATACTGTTATATGGATATGGAATAGGTCTTTGAATTATGGATGCGGATATTCTTTAATGGACGACGGCTGAATTATGAATGACCGACTAGACGCTTGTATCTAGCTTTGTATGGTGATTTATGCATTTTGGGAGTCCAGTATACTTTTGGTATATCGTTATGTTTGATTGAAAGACAAATACCTCTTTCCTTGAGAAACGTTTTGTAATTGTTAAATAAATCTTCCAGAGTAAATGCAGTTTGAGAGCAAGTAGACGTATTTGATGACGATATGTTTACACTCAATTCTTCAACCAGCACCTGGTAATAGTAATATTTACATATGAATACTATATTATTTGGAGCTTTGTCTGCTGGGACTATGACGAATTTACTCTGGAGATTTGCTAGAACTTCTTGCGAATTGGGGCTTCTCAGTACTTGTTTTGCTTGGGGAAGGATACTTCTGTCAATATGGCGGATTGTTTCAGCGACCTTGCTCTTGGTGAGGTCCAGCCAATCATCGAGTACTGTTGGTTCAACTTTTTCTCGCTTAGACCAATCAATAACGTACTTTTCCAAAGAAGACAGGACTACCTTCTGGTCGGCCTTCAGATTTATATTTCTCGGCTCTCTATATTTAGGTCCCTTCATCAGGAGTAATCTTATGTCCTTATCACTCACCACATCAAGGTCACCAGTCACAACATGTTTGCATGGTGTATAGATAAAGTTCGACGAGTCAGAATCACAACTATAGCCGACAAGTCCGAGATTGGCTCAAACAACAAGACACCTATGAATATGACTATATGCAGGCGCTTTCAAAAACCGATCCATTCAAAGCCCGTTCCTTCTCATTCACCAAACGCTATATAGACGATCTTCTCGCTGTGGATAATCGCTATATAAATGACGCAGTGAAGGCTTTATATCCACCTTCACTGAATTTCAAGGAAACTACAGATAGCCCTAGAGGCACATCATATTTAGATCTCTATCTCTATAAAAATGAAGCGGCCATTCTCTCTCGTCGACTTTATGACAAAAGAGATGATTACAATTTCGACATCGTAAACTATCCCTTTTTGGACAGTAATATTCCAGTGGGACCTGCATACGGCGTATACATATCTCGCTTAGTACGATTTGCTAGATCCTGTGTTAAATGTGACGATTTTAATCAACGTCACAAACATTGTTGCAGAAACTTATAAAACAGGGCTATTCCACCAAGCGCCTCCACTCAAAGTTTCTCAAATTTGTCGATACATATCGCATGCTGATAGCAAAATACGAACGTAGCGTGCAAGATCTATGGCGCTACGTTTCGTAACTTGTGTCTAACTCCGCTTAACCCGGGGCTAGGGGCCGTATGAACTCATGTACTTCAAGATCCTCATGGTACTCATATGAACAGTCACAATCAGAGCGTGACTGAGATACATCATTCTTTAGATGACGACCTTACAACGAATATTATGGATTAAGAATACTGATCAGCGATACGGATTTGATATTTTTGAAACATCATGATGTCTTGCCGGCATCATTGAAAACTGTTGACCGCTTCTCTCTTGCAGGAAACAAGCCTATGTTTATGTATACTATGATTGTCTTTTTGAATTAGGTGTTAATAGTGTTATATGGAATATGGAATAGGTCTTTGGATTATGGACGCGTATTCTCTAATGGACGACGGCTGGATTATGAATGACGGACTAGACGCTTGTAATTACATCGAGCTGCCCGCACCCATTTTCCACGGAACCGGGTCATCGTGTGTGGTATACTTGCCCAATGGCAATCGAATCTGGTCGATATCAGCGCCTTTGCCAAACACAACGATTGGAATAGGTATAACTTGAGATGCATCGATATCCTGTCGAAGTATGCGTGGGTGGTACCCATCCGGACGAAAACATGGGCCAATCTCGTAGCGGCGTTCAAGGACATCTTCAAGACCGGGCGCAAACCCTTGTATTTGCAACCCGACGAAGGCACCGAGTTCCTCAACAGACCATTTCAACAGTTTCTGAAAGCTCAGAAGGTGTTCTTTTTTCACACCTAGAATGAGACGAATGCTTCCGTCGTGGAAAGGTTCAACAGGACATTCAAAGGCCGCAAGTACAAATATTTCACGTACAAGAATACAAGGCGGTACATCGATGTTCTCCCGAAACTTGTGAGTGGTTACAATCGAGCCTATCACCGGAGTATACAGAGAGCCCCCTTTACCGTGGCCCGACGCAACGAAGCTCAAGTCCGGCGTATCTTGTACCCCATGCAATCGCAACGACGGCAGGTGTTCAAGGTCGGGGAGCCTGTAGGCCCAACGCATCAGTAAAGTCAAGGGTAAGTTCGAGAAGAGTTAACTGGAGCGATGAGAACTTCCTGATTAAACGGCGCCTACCCCGACAACCGCGAATACCTATATGCTGTTGATATATTGTGTTGCCAAATTTCACATACATATTTTTAATGAGAAATTCAAGCAACTCTATAAACAAAGAAACATCCCATGAATGATATCTCTTGTATGTAGTAGAGCCAAAGAATGCTTTATTGCTTCGGACATTAATATATCTGCGATCAGTATTCTTGAACACAGATACTATTAATGAAATTAGACGGTCATTAAGGTCCTGATGAGGGATTGTGGTATAGAGAGTCGAGAAATCCCATGTGGATACATGTCTATACGGTATGTGACCTTTAGCATCAAGTTCTTCCGTAAGACATTTTGAAGTTTTCAATATCCACATACATTCAACGCCAGAGTTTTTAGAAAAAGTGGCGCAATACCTTTCCCAAAATGTTTTACCTCCTGAAGGGCTCTCGTCAACAGGGTTGAAAGAAGCTTGGTGGTGCAGCTTCTAGAACCAGCTATAAAACTCAAAATGTCTTACGGAAGAACTTGATGCTAAAGGTCACATACCGTACAGACATGTATCCACATGGGCTTTCTCGACTCTCTATACTACAATCCCTCATCAGGACCTTATTGACCGTATAAGTTCATTAATAGTATCTGTGTTCATGAAAACTGATCGTAGATATATTAATGTCGGAAGCCATAAAGCATTCTTTAGCTCGACTACATACAAGAGATATCATTCATGGGATGTTTCTTTGTTTATAGAGTTGCTTGAATTTCTCATTAAAAACATCTATGTGAAATTTGGCAACACAATATATCAGCAGCATATAGGTATTCCAATGGGTACTAATTGTGCACCCCTGTTGGCTGACCTGTATCTGTTCTCTTATGAATATGACTATATGCAGGCGCTTTCAAAAACAGATCCATTCAAAGCCCGTTCCTTCTCATTCATCAAACGCTATATAGACGATCTTCTCGCTGTGGATAATCGCTATATAAATGACGCAGTGAAGGATATATATCCACCTTCACTGGACTTGAAGGAAACTACAGATAGCCCTACAGGCACATCGTATTTAGATCTATATCTCTACAAAAATGAAGCGGGCATTCTCTCTCGTCGACTTTATGACAAAAGAGACGATTACAATTTCGACATCGTAAACTATCCCTTTCTGGATAGTAATATTCCAGTGGGACCTGCATATGGCGTATACAACGTGTCATTAAACATTCGTGCAGAAACTTAAAAAAACAGGGCTATACCACAAGCTCCTCCACTCAAAGTTTCTAGAATTTTGGGATACATATCGCAGCTGATAGCAAAATAAGAACGTAGTGTGCAAGAACTATAGCGTTAAGTTCCGTTACGTGTGTCAAATTCCACTTAACCCGGGAACTAGGGGCTGATTTAACCCATGTACTGCAAGATCCTCATGGCGTCCACATGAACATTCACAATCAAAGCGAGAATGAAATAGTGGCCTTCACCATTCTCTAGATAACGACTTTGCAACGAAAATCATATGGATTAAGAATACTGATCAGCGATACGGATTTGATATGTTTGGAACATCATGATGTCTTGTCGGCATCATTGAAAACCGTTGACAGCTTCTTTCTTGCAGGAAACTAGCCAATGTTTATGTATACTATGATTGTCTTTTTTGAATTTGGGCTAATACTGTTAAATGGATATGGAATAGGTCTTTGAATTATGGACGCGGATATTCTTTAATGGACGACGGCTGAATTATGAATGACGGACTAGATGCTTGTAACTAGCTTTGTATGGTGATTTATGCATTTTGGGAGTCCAGTATACTTTTGGTATATCGTTATGTTTGATTGAAAGACAAATACCTCTTTCCTTGAGAAACGTTTTGTAATTGTTAAATAAATCTTCCAGAGTAAATGCCGTTTGAGAGCAAGTAGACGTATTTGATGACGATACGTTTACACTCAATTCTTCAACCAGCACCTGGTAATAGTAATATTTACATATAATGAATATGATATTATTTGGAGCTTTGTCTGCTGGGACTATGACGAATTTACTCTGGAGATTTGCTAGAACTTCTTGCGAATTGGGGCTTCTCAGTACTTGTTTTGCTTGGGGAAGGGTACTTCTGTCAATATGGCGGATTGTTTCAATGACCTTGCTCTTGGTGAGGTCCAGCCAATCAGCGAGTACTGTAGGTTCAACTTTTTCTCGCTTAGATCAATCAATAACGTACTGTTCTAATGCAGACAGGACTATCTTCTGGTCGGCCTTCAGATTTATTCTTTTTGGCTCTCTATATTTAGGTCCTTTCATCAGGAGTAATTTCAGATCCTTATCACTCACCACATCAAGGTCACCAGTCACAACATGTTTGCATGGTGTATAGATAAAGTTCGACGATTCACAATCACAACTATAGCCGACAAGTCCGAGATTGGCTCAAACAACAAGACACCTATGAATATGACTATATGCAGGCGCTTTCAAAAACCGATCCATTCAAAGCCCGTTCCTTCTCATTCACCAAACGCTATATAGACGATCTTCTCGCTGTGGATAATCGCTATATAAATGACGCAGTGAAGGCTTTATATCCACCTTCACTGAATTTCAAGGAAACTACAGATAGCCCTAGAGGCACATCATATTTAGATCTCTATCTCTATAAAAATGAAGCGGGCATTCTCTCTCGTCGACTTTATGACAAAAGAGATGATTACAATTTCGACATCGTAAACTATCCCTTTTTGGAGAGTAATATTCCAGTGGGACCTGCATATGGCGTATACATATCTCGCTTAGTAGGATTTGCTAGATACTGTGTTAAATGTGACGATTTTAATCAACGTCACAAACATTGTTGCAGAAACTTATAAAACAGGGCTATTCCACCAAGCGCCTCCACTCAAAGTTTCTCAAATTTGTCGATACATATCGCATGCTGATAGCGAAATACGAACGTAGCGTGCAAGATCTATGGCGCTACGTTTCGTAACTTGGGTCTAATTCCGCTTAACCCGGGGCTAGGGGCCGTATGAACTCATGTACTTCAAGATCCTCATGGTACTCATATGAACAGTCACAATCAAAGCGTGACTGAGATACATCATTCTTTAGATGACGACCTTACAACGAATATTATGGATTAAGAATACTGATTTTATATTTTTGGAACATCATGATGTCTTGTCGGCATCATTGAAAACTGTTGACCGCTTCTCTCTTGCAGGAAACTAGCCAATGTTTATGTATACTATGATTGTCTTGAATTTGGGCCAATACTGTTATATGGATATGGAATAGGTCTTTGAATTATGGATGCGATAATTTTTTAATGGACGACGGCTGAATTATGAATGACTCGACTAGACGCTTGTATCTAGCTTTGTATGGTGATTTCTGCATTTTGGGGTCCAGTATACTTTGGTACATCATTATGTTTGGTTGGAATACAAATACCTCTTTCCTTGAGAAACGTTTTGTAATTGTTAAATAAATCTTCCAGAGTAGATGCAGTTTGAGAGTAAGTAGACGTATTTGATGACGATATGTTTGCACTCAATTCTTCAACCAGCACCTGGTAATAATAATATTTACATATGAATATTATATTATTTGGAGCTTTGTCTGCTGGGACTATGACGAATTTACTCTGGAGATTTGCTAGAACTTCTTGCGAATTGGGGCTTCTCAGTACTTGTTTTGCTTGGGGAAGGATACTTCTGTCAATATGGCGGATTGTTTCAGCGACCTTGCTCTTGGTGAGGTCCAGCCAATCAGCGAGTACTGTAGGTTCAACTTTTTCTCGCTTAGACCAATCAATAACGTACTGTTCTAATGCAGACAGGACTATCTTCTGGTCCGCCTTCAGATATATATTTCTCGGCTCTCTATATTTAGGTCCCTTCATCAGGAGTAATCTTATGTCCTTATCACTCACCACATCAAGGTCACCAGTCACAACATGTTTGCATGGTGTATAGATAAAGTTCGACGATTCACAATCACAACTATAGCCGACAAGTCCGAGATTGGCTCAAACAACAAGACACCTATGAATATGACTATATGCAGGCGCTTTCAAAAACCGATCCATTCAAAGCCCGTTCCTTCTCATTCACCAAACGCTATATAGACGATCTTCTCGCTGTGGATAATCGCTATATAAATGACGCAGTGAAGGCTTTATATCCACCTTCACTGAATTTCAAGGAAACTACAGATAGCCCTAGAGGCACATCATATTTAGATCTCTATCTCTATAAAAATGAAGCGGGCATTCTCTCTCGTCGACTTTATGACAAAAGAGATGATTACAATTTCGACATCGTAAACTATCCCTTTTTGGATAGTAATATTCCAGTGGGACCTGCATATGGCGTATACATATCTCGCTTAGTAGCATTTGCTAGATCCTGTGTTAAATGTGATGATTTTAATCAACGTCACAAAACATTGTTGCAGAAACTTATAAAACAGGGCTATTCCACCAAGCGCCTCCACTCAAAGTTTCTCAAATTTGGCGATACATATCGCATGCTGATAGCAAAATACGAACGTAGCGTGCAAGATCTATGGCGCTACGTTTCGTAACTTGTGTCTAATTCCGCTTAACCCGGGGCTAGGGGCCGTATGAACTCATGTACTTCAAGATCCTCATGGTACTCATATGAACAGTCACAATCAAAGCGTGACTGAGATACATCATTCTTTAGATGACGACCTTACAACGAATATTATGGATTAAGAATACTGATCAGCGATACGGATTTGATATTTTTGAAACATCATGATGTCTTGCCGGCATCATTGAAAACTGTTGACCGCTTCTCTCTTGCAGGAAACAAGCCTATGTTTATGTATACTATGATTGTCTTTTTGAATTTGGTGCTAATAGTGTTATATGGAATATGGAATAGGTCTTTGGATTATGGACGCGTATTCTCTAATGGACGACGGCTGGATTATGAATGACGGACTAGACGCTTGTAATTACATCGAGCTGCCCGCACCCATTTTCCACGGAACCGGGTCATCGTGTGTGGTATACTTGCCCAATGGCAATCGAATTTGGTCGATATCAGCGCCTTTGCCAAACACAACGATTGGAATAGGTATAACTTGAGATGCATCGATATCCTGTCGAAGTATGCGTGGGTGGTACCCATCCGGACGAAAACAGGGGCCAATCTCGTAGCGGCGTTCAAGGACATCTTCAAGACCGGGCGCAAACCCTTGTATTTGCAACCCGACGAAGGCACCGAGTTCCTCAACAGACCATTTCAACAGTTTCTGAAAGCTCAGAAGGTGTTCTTTTTTCACACCTAGAATGAGACGAAGGCTTCCGTCGTGGAAAGGTTCAACAGGACATTTAAAGGCCGCAAGTACAAATATTTCACGTACAAGAATACAAGGCGGTACATCGATGTTCTCCCGAAACTTGTGAGTGGTTACAATCGAGCCTATCACCGGAGTATACAGAGAGCCCCCTTTACCGTGGCCCGACGCAACGAAGCTCAAGTCCGGCGTATCTTGTACCCCATGCAATCGCAACGGCGGCAGGTGTTCAAGGTCGGGGAGCCTGTAGGCCCAACGCATCAGTAAAGTCAAGGGTAAGTTCGAGAAGAGTTAACTGGAGCGATGAGAACTTCCTGATTAAACGGCGCCTAACCCGACAACCGCGAATACCTATATGCTGTTGATATATTGTGTTGCCAAATTTCACATAGATATTTTTAATGAGAAATTCAAGCAACTCTATAAACAAAGAAACATCCCATGAATGATATCTCTTGTATGTAGTAGAGCTAAAGAATGCTTTACTGCTTCCGACATTAATATATCTACGATCAGTCTTCTTGAAAACAGATACTATTAATGAAATTAGACGGTCATTAAGGTCCTGATGAGGGATTGTGGTATAGAGAGTCGAGATATCCCATGTGGATACATGTCTATACGGTATGTGACCTTTAGCATCAAGTTCTTCCGTAAGACATTTTGAGTTTTTCAATATCCACATACATTCAACGCCAGAGTTTTTAGAAATAGTGGCGCTATACCTTTCCCAAAATGCTTTTACGTCCTGAAGGGCCCTCGTCAACAGGGTTGAAACAACCTTGGTTGTGCAGCTTCTAGAACCAGCTATGAAACTCAAAATGTCTTACGGAGGAACTTGATACTAAAGGTCACATACCGTACAGACATGTATCCACATGGGCTTTCTCGACTCTCTATACTACAATCCCTCATCAGGACCTTATTGAACGTCTAAGTTCATTAATAGTATCTGTGTTCAAGAAAACTGATCGTAGATAATTATGTCGGAAGCCATGAAGCATTCTTTAGCTCTACTACATACAAGAGATATCATTCATGGGATGTTTCTTTGTTTATAGAGTTGCTTGAATTTCTCATTAAAAATATCTATGTGAAATTTGGCAACACAATATATCAACAGCATATAGGTATTCCAATGGGTACTAATTGCGCACCCCTGTTGGCTGACCTGTATCTGTTCTCTTATGAATATGACTATATGCAGGCGCTTTCAAAAACCGATCCATTCAAAGCCCGTTCCTTCTCATTCACCAAACGCTATATAGACGATCTTCTCGCTGTGGATAATCGCTATATAAATGACGCAGTGAAGGATATATATCCACCTTCACTGGACTTGAAGGAAACTACAGATAGCCCTACAGTCACATCGTATTTAGATCTATATCTCTACAAAAATGAAGCGGGCATTCTCTCTCGTCGACTTTATGACAAAAGAGATGATTACAATTTCGACATCGTAAACTATCCCTTTCTGGATAGTAATATTCCAGTGGGACCTGCATATGGCGTATACATATCTCGCCTAGTAGCATTTGCTAGATCCTGTGTTAATTGTGACGATTTCAATCAACGTCACAAAACATTGTTGCAGAAACTTATAAAACAGGGCTATTCCTCCAAGCGCCTCCACTCAAAGTTTCTCAAATTTGGCGATACATATCGCATGCTGATAGCAAAATACGAACGTAGCGTGCAAGATCTATGGCGTTACGTTTCGTAACTTGTGTCTAATTCCTCTTAACCCGGGGCTAGGGGCCGTATGAACCCATGTACTTCAAGATCCTCATGGTGCTCATATGAACAGTCACAATCAAAGCGTGACTGAGATACACCATTCTCTAGATAACGACTTTAGAACGATTATTATTGATTAAGAATACTGATCAGCGATACGGATTTTATATTTTTGGAACATCATGATGTCTTGTCGGCATCATTGAAAACTGTTGACCGCTTCTCTCTTGCAGGAAACTAGCCAATGTTTATGTATACTATGATTGTCTTTTTTGAATTTGGGCTAATACTGTTATATGGATATGGAATAGGTCTTTGAATTATGGACGCGGATATTCTTTAATGGACGACGGCTGAATTATGAATGACGGACTAGACGCTTGTATCTAGCTTTGTATGGTGATTTATGCATTTTGGGAGTCCAGTATACTTTTGGTATATCGTTATGTTTGATTGAAAGACAAATACCTCTTTCCTTGAGAAACGTTTTGTAATTGTTAAATAAATCTTCCAGAGTAAATGCAGTTTGAGAGCAAGTAGACGTATTTGATGACGATATGTTTACACTCAATTCTTCAACCAGCACCTGGTAATAGTAATATTTACATATAATGAATATGATATTATTTGGAGCTTTGTCTGCTGGGACTATGACGAATTTACTCTGGAGATTTGCTAGAACTTCTTGCGAATTGGGGCTTCTCAGTACTTGTTTTGCTTGGGGAAGGATACTTGTGTCAATATGGCGGATTGTTTCAGCGACCTTGCTCTTGGTGAGGTCCAGCCAATCATCGAGTACTGTTGGTTCAACTTTTTCTCGCTTAGATCAATCAATAACGTACTTTTCCAAAGCAGACAGGACTACGTTCTGGTCGGCCTTCAGATTTATATTTCTCGGCTCTCTATATTTAGGTCCCTTCATCAGGAGTAATCTTATGTCCTTATCACTCACCACATCAAGGTCACCAGTCACAACATGTTTGCATGGTGTATAGATAAAGTTCGACGATTCACAATCACACCTATAGCCGACAAGTCCGAGATTGGCTCAAACAACAAGACACCTATGAATATGACTATATGCAGGCGCTTTCAAAAACCGATCCATTCAAAGCCCGTTCCTTCTCATTCACCAAACGCTATATAGACGATCTTCTCGCTGTGGGTAATCGCTATATAAATGACGCAGTGAAGGCTTTATATCCACCTTCACTGGATTTCAAGGAAACTACAGATAGCCCTAGAGGCACATCATATTTAGATCTCTATCTCTATAAAAATGAAGCGGGCATTCTCTCTCGTCGACTTTATGACAAAAGAGATGATTACAATTTCGACATCGTAAACTATCCCTTTTTGGACAGTAATATTCCAGTGGGGCCTGCATATGGCGTATACATATCTCGCTTAGTAGCATTTGCTAGATCCTGTGTTAATTGTGACGATTTCAATCAACGTCACAAAACATTGTTGCAGAAACTTATAAAACAGGGCTATTCCTCCAAGCGCCTCCACTCAAAGTTTCTCAAATTTGGCGATACATATCGCATGCTGATAGCAAAATACGAACGTAGCGTGCAAGATCTATGGCGTTACGTTTCGTAACTTGTGTCTAATTCCGCTTAACCCGGGGCTAGGGGCCGTATGAACCCATGTACTTCAAGATCCTCATGGTGCTCATATGAACAGTCACAATCAAAGCGTGACTGAGATACACCATTCTCTAGATAACGACTTTAGAACGATTATTATTGATTAAGAATACTGATCAGCGATACGGATTTTATATTTTTGGAACATCATGATGTCTTGTCGGCATCATTGAAAACTGTTGACCGCTTCTCTCTTGCAGGAAACTAGCCAATGTTTATGTATACTATGATTGTCTTTTTTGAATTTGGGCTAATACTGTTATATGGATATGGAATAGGTCTTTGAATTATGGTCGCGGATATTCTTTAATGGACGACGGCTGAATTATGAATGACGGACTAGACGCTTGTATCTAGCTTTGTATGGTGATTTATGCATTTTGGGAGTCCAGTATACTTTTGGTATATCGTTATGTTTGATTGAAAGACAAATACCTCTTTCCTTGAGAAACGTTTTGTAATTGTTAAATAAATCTTCCAGAGTAAATGCAGTTTGAGAGCAAGTAGACGTATTTCATGACGATATGTTTACACTCAATTCTTCAACCAGCACCTGGTAATAGTAATATTTACATATAATGAATATGATATTATTTGGAGCTTTGTCTGCTGGGACTATGACGAATTTACTCTGGAGATTTGCTAGAACTTCTTGCGAATTGGGGCTTCTCAGTACTTGTTTTGCTTGGGGAAGGATACTTGTGTCAATATGGCGGATTGTTTCAGCGACCTTGCTCTTGGTGAGGTCCAGCCAATCATCGAGTACTGTTGGTTCAACTTTTTCTCGCTTAGATCAATCAATAACGTACTTTTCCAAAGCAGACAGGACTACCTTCTGGTCGGCCTTCAGATTTATATTTCTCGGCTCTCTATATTTAGGTCCCTTCATCAGGAGTAATCTTATGTCCTTATCACTCACCACATCAAGGTCACCAGTCACAACATGTTTGCATGGTGTATAGATAAAGTTCGACGATTCACAATCACAACTATAGCCGACAAGTCCGAGATTGGCTCAAACAACAAGACACCTATGAATATGACTATATGCAGGCGCTTTCAAAAACCGATCCATTCAAAGCCCGTTCCTTCTCATTCACCAAACGCTATATAGACGATCTTCTCGCTGTGGGTAATCGCTATATAAATGACGCAGTGAAGGCTTTATATCCACCTTCACTGGATTTCAAGGAAACAACAGATAGCCCTAGAGGCACATCATATTTAGATCTCTATCTCTATAAAAATGAAGCGGGCATTCTCTCTCGTCGACTTTATGACAAAAGAGATGATTACAATTTCGACATCGTAAACTATCCCTTTTTGGACAGTAATATTCCAGTGGGGCCTGCATATGGCGTATACATATCTCGCTTAGTAGCATTTGCTAGATCCTGTGTTAATTGTGACGATTTCAATCAACGTCACAAAACATTGTTGCAGAAACTTATAAAACAGGGCTATTCCTCCAAGCGCCTCCACTCAAAGTTTCTCAAATTTGGCGATACATATCGCATGCTGATAGCAAAATACGAACGTAGCGTGCAAGATCTATGGCGTTACGTTTCGTAACTTGTGTCTAATTCCGCTTAACCCGGGGCTAGGGGCCGTATGAACCCATGTACTTCAAGATCCTCATGGTACTCATATGAACAGTCACAATCAAAGCGTGACTGAGATACATCATTCTTTAGATGACGACCTTACAACGAATATTATGGATTAAGAATACTGATCAGCGATACGGATTTGATATTTTTGGAACATCATGATGTCTTGCCGGCATCATTGAAAACTGTTGACCGCTTCTCTCTTGCAGGAAACAAGCCTATGTTTATGTATACTATGATTGTCTTTTTGAATTTGGTGCTAATAGTGTTATATGGAATATGGAATAGGTCTTTGGATTATGGACGCGGATATTCTCTAATGGACGACGGCTGGATTATGAATGACGGACTAGACGCTTGTAATTACATCGAGCTGCCCGCACCCATTTTCCACGGAACCGGGTCATCGTGTATGATATACTTGCCCAATGGCAATCGAATGTGGTCGATATCAGCGCCTTTGCTAAACACAACGATTGGAATAGGTATAACTTGAGATGCATCGATATCCTGTCGAAGTATGCGTGGGTGGTACCCATCCGGACGAAAACAGGGACGAATCTCGTAGCGGCGTTCAAGGACATCTTCAAGACCGGGCTCAAACCCTTGTATTGGCAACCAGACGAAGGCATCGAGTTCCTCAACAGACCATTTCAACAGTTTCTGAAAGCTCAGAAGGTGTTCTTTTTTCACACCTAGAATGAGACGAAGGCTTCCGTCGTGGAAAGGTTCAACAGGACATTCAAAGGCCGCAAGTACAAATATTTCACGTACAAGAATGCAAGGCGGTACATCGATGTTCTCCCGAAACTTGTGAGTGGTTACAATCGAGCCTATCACCGGAGTATACAGAGAGCCCCCTTTACCGTGGCCCGACGCAACGAAGCTCAAGTCCGGCGTATCTTGTACCCCATGCAATCGCAACGACGGCAGGTGTTCAAGGTCGGGGAGCCTGTAGGCCCAACGCATCAGTAAAGTCAAGGGTAAGTTCGAGAAGAGTTAACTGGAGCGATGAGAACTTCCTGATTAAACGGCCCCTACCCCGACAACCGCGAATACCTATATGCTGTTGATATATCGTGTTGCCAAATTTCACAAAGATATTTTTAATGAGAAATTCAAGCAACTCTATAAACAAAGAAACATCCCATGAATGATATCTCTTGTATTTAGTAGAGCTAAAGAATGCTTTACTGCTTCCGACAATAATATATCTACGATCAGTCTTCTTGAACACAGATACTATTAATGAAATTAGACGGTCATTAAGGTCCTGATGAGGGATTGTGGTATAGAGAGTCGAGAAATCCCATATGGATACATGTCTATACGGTATGTGACCTTTAGCATCAAGTTCCTCCGTAAGACATTTTGAGTTTTTCAATATCCACATACATTCAACGCCAGAGTTTTTAGAAATAGTGGTGCTATACCTTTCCCAAAATCCTTTTACCTCCTGAAGGGCCCTCGTCAACAGGGTTGAAAGAACCTTGGTTGTGCAGCTTCTAGAACCAGCTATGAAACTCAAAATGTCTTACGGAGGAACTTGATACTAAAGGTCACATACCGTACAGACATGTATCCACATGGGATTTCTCGACTCTCTATACTACAATCCCTCATCAGGACCTTATTGAACGTCTAAGTTCATTAATAGTATCTGTGTTCAAGAAAACCGATCGTAGATAATTATGTCGGAAGCCATAAAGCATTCTTTAGCTCTACTACATACAAGAGATATCATTCACGGGATGTTTCTTTGCTTATAGAGTTGCTTGAATTTCTCATTAAAAACATCTATGTGAAATTTGGCAACACAATATATCAACAGCATATAGGTATTCCAATGGGTACTAATTGCGCACCCCTGTTGGCTGACCTGTATCTGTTCTCTTATGAATATGACTATATGCAGGCGCTTTCAAAAACCGATCCATTCAAAGCCCGTTCCTTCTCATTCACCAAACGCTATATAGACGATCTTCTCGCTGTGGATAATCGCTATATAAATGACGCAGTGAAGGATATATATCCACCTTCACTGGACTTGAAGGAAACTACAGATAGCCCTACAGGCACATCGTATTTAGATCTATATCTCTACAAAAATGCAGCGGGCATTCTCTCTCGTCGACTTTATGACAAAAGAGATGATTACAATTTCGACATCGTAAACTATCCCTTTTTGGAGAGTAATATTCCAGTGGGACCTGCATATGGCGTATACATATCTCGCTTAGTAGCATTAGCTAGATCCTGTGTTAATTGTGACGATTTCAATCAACGTCACAACATTGTTGCAGAAACTTATAAAACAGGGCTATTCCTCCAAGCGCCTCCACTCAAAGTTTCTCAAATTTGGCGAAACATATCGCATGCTGATAGCAAAATACGAACGTAGCGTGCAAGATCTATGGCGTTACGTTTCGTAACTTGTGTCTAATTCCGCTTAACGCGGGGCTAGGGGCCGTATGAACCCATGTACTTCAAGATCCTCATGGTGCTCATATGAACAGTCACAATCAAAGCGTGACTGACATACACCATTCTCTAGATAACGACTTTAGAACGATTATTATTGATTAAGAATACTGATCAGCGATACGGATTTTATATTTTTGGAACATCATGATGTCTTGTCGGCATCATTGAGCTGTTGACCGCTTCTCTCTTGCAGGAAACTAGCCAATGTTTATGTATACTATGATTGTCTTTTTTGAATTTGGGCTAATACTGTTATATGGATATGGAAAAGGTCTTTGGATTATGGACGCGGATATTCTTTAATGGACGACGGCTGAATTATGAATGACCGACTAGACGCTTGTATCTAGCTTTGTATGGTGATTTATGCATTTTGGGAGTCCAGTATACTTTTGGTATATCGTTATGTTTGATTGAAAGACAAATACCTCTTTCCTTGAAAAACGTTTTGTAATTGTTAAATAAATCTTCCAGAGTAAATGCAGTTTGAGAGTAAATAGACGCATTTGATGACGATATGTTTACACTCAATTCTTCAACCAGCACCTGGTAATAGTAATATTTACATATGAGTATTATATTATTTGGAGCTTTGTCTGCTGGGACTATGACGAATTTACTCTGGAGATTTGCTAGAACTTCTTGCGAATTGGGGCTTCTCAGTACTTGTTTTGCTTGGGGAAGGATACTTCTGTCAATATGGCGGATTGTTTCAGCGACCTTGCTCTTGGTGAGGTCCAGCCAATCATCTAGTACTGTTGGTTCAACTTTTTCTCGCTTAGACCAATCAATAACGTACTTTTCCAAAGCAGACAGGACTACGTTCTGGTCGGCCTTCAGATTATATTTCTCGGCTCTCTATATTTAGGTCCCTTCATCAGGACTAATCTTCTGTCCTTATGACTCACCACATCAAGGTCACCAGTCACAACATGTTTGCATGGTGTATAGATAAAGTTCGACGATTCAGAATCACAACTATAGCCGACAAGTCCGAGATTGGCTCAAACAACAAGACACCTATGAATATGACTGTATGCAGGCGCTTTCAAAAACCGATCCATTCAAAGCCCGTTCCTTCTCATTCACCAAACGCTATATAGACGATCTTCTCGCTGTGGATAATCGCTATATATATGACGCAGTGAAGGCTTTATATCCACCTTCACTGGATTTGAAGGAAACTACAGATAGCCCTAGAGTGCACATCATATTTAGATCTCTATCTCTATAAAAATGAAGCGGGCATTCTCTCTCGTCGACTTTATGACAAAAGAGATGATTACAATTTCGACATCGTAAACTATCCCTTTTTGGACAGTAATATTCCAGTGGGACCTGCATATGGCGTATACATATCTCGCTTAGTAGGATTTGCTAGATCCTGTGTTAAATGTGACGATTTTAATCAACGTCACAAACATTGTTGCAGAAACTTATAAAACAGGGCTATTCCACCAAGCGCCTCCACTCAAAGTTTCTCAAATTTGTCGATACATATCGCATGCTGATAGCGAAATACGAACGTAGCGTGCAAGATCTATGGCGCTACGTTTCGTAACTTGTGTCTAATTCCGCTAAACCGGGGCTAGGGGCCGTATGAACCCATGTACTTCAAGATCCTCATGGTACTCATATGAACAGTCACAATCAAAGCGTGACTGAGATACATCATTCTCAGGGATGACGACCTTACAACGAAGTATTATGGATTAAGAATACTTATTTTATATTTTTGGAACATCATGATGTCTTGTCGGCATCATTGAAAACTGTTGACCGCTTCTCTCTTGCAGGAAACTAGCCAATGTTTATGTATACTATGATTGTCTTTTTTGAATTTGGGCTAATACTGTTAAATGGATATGGAATAGGTCTTTGAATTATGGACGCGGATATTCTTTAATGGACGACGGCTGAATTATGAATGACGGACTAGATGCTTGTATCTAGCTTTGTATGGTGATTTATGCATTTTGGGAGTCCAGTATACTTTTGGTATATCGTTATGTTTGATTGAAAGACAAATACCTCTTTCCTTGAGAAACGTTTTGTAATTGTTAAATAAATCTTCCAGAGTAAATGCAGTTTGAGAGCAAGTAGACGTATTTGATGACGATATGTTTACACTCAATTCTTCAACCAGCACCTGGTAATAGTAATATTTACATATGAATACTATATTATTTGGAGCTTTGTCTGCTGGGACTATGACGAATTTACTCTGGAGATTTGCTAGAACTTCTTGCGAATTGGGGCTTCTCAGTACTTGTTTTGCTTGGGGAAGGATACTTCTGTCAATATGGCGGATTGTTTCAGCGACCTTGCTCTTGGTGAGGTCCAGCCACTCATCGAGTACTGTTGGTTCAACTTTTTCTCGCTTAGACCTATCAATAACGTACTTTTCCAAAGCAGACAGGACAACGTTCTGGTCGGCCTTCATATTTATATTTCTCGGCTCTCTATATTTAGGTCCCTTCATCAGGAGTAATCTTATGTCCTTATCACTCACCACATCAAGGTCACCAGTCACAACATGTTTGCATGGTGTATAGATAAAGTTCGACGATTCACAATCACAACTATAGCCGACAAGTCCGAGATTGGCTCAAACAACAAGACACCTATGAATAGGACTATATGCAGGCGCTTTCAAAAACCGATCCATTCAAAGCCCGTTCCTTCTCATTCACCAAACGCTATATAGACGATCTTCTCGCTGTGGATAATCGCTATATAAATGACGCAGTGAAGGCTTTATATCCACCTTCACTGAATTTCAAGGAAACTACAGATAGCCCTAGAGGCACATCATATTTAGATCTCTATCTCTATAAAAATGAAGCGGGCATTCTCTCTCGTCGACTTTATGACAAAAGAGATGATTACAATTTCGACATCGTAAACTATCCCTTTTTGGACAGTAATATTCCAGTGGGACCTGCACATGGCGTATACATATCTCGCTTAGTAGGATTTGCTAGATCCTGTGTTAAATGTGACGATTTTAATCAACGTCACAAACATTGTTGCAGAAACTTATAAAACAGGGCTATTCCACCAAGCGCCTCCACTCAAAGTTTCTCAAATTTGTCGATACATATCGCATGCTGATAGCAAAATACGAACGTAGCGTGCAAGATCTATGGCGCTACGTTTCGTAACTTGTGTCTAATTCCGCTTAACCCGGGCTAGGGGCCGTATGAACCCATGTACTTCAAGATCCTCATGGTACTCATATGAACAGTCACAATCAGAGCGTGACTGAGATACATCTTTTTTTAGATGACGACTCTATAACGAATATTATGGATTAAGAATACTGATCAGCGATACGGATTTGATATTTTTGGAACATCATGATGTCTTGCCGGCATCATTGAAACTGTTGACCGCTTCTCTCTTGCAGGAAACAAGCCTATGTTTATGTATACTATGATTGTATTTTTGAATTAGGTGCTAATAGTGTTATATGGAATATGGAATAGGTCTTTGGATTATGGACGCGTATTCTCTAATGGACGACGGCTGGATTATGAATGACGGACTAGACGCTTGTAATTACATCGAGCTGCCCGCACCCATTTTCCACGGAACCGGGTCATCGTGTGTGGTAGACTTGCCCAATGGCAATCGAATTTGGTCGATATCAGCGCCTTTGCCAAACACAACGATTGGAATAGGTATAACTTGAGATGCATCGATATCCTGTCGAAGTATGCGTGGGTGGTACCCATCCGGACGAAAACATGGGCCAATCTCGTAGCGGCGTTCAAGGACATCTTCAAGACCGGGCGCAAACCCTTGTATTTGCAACCCGACGAAGGCACCGAGTTCCTCAACAGACCATTTCAACAGTTTCTGAAAGCTCAGAAGGTGTTCTTTTTTCACACCTAGAATGAGACGAAGGCTTCCGTCGTGGAAAGGTTCAACAGGACATTCAAAGGCCGCAAGTACAAATATTTCACGTACAAGAATACAAGGCGGTACATCGATGTTCTCCCGAAACTTGTGAGTGGTTACAATCGAGCCTATCACCGGAGTATACAGCGAGCCCCCTTTACCGTGGCCCGACGCAACGAAGCTCAAGTCCGGCGTATCTTGTACCCCATGCAATCGCAACGACGGCAGGTGTTCAAGGTCGGGGAGCCTGTAGGCCCAACGCATCAGTAAAGTCAAGGGTAAGTTCGAGAAGAGTTAACTGGAGCGATGAGAACTTCCTGATTAAACGGCCCCTACCCCGACAACCGCGAATACCTATATGCTGTTGATATATCGTGTTGCCAAATTTCACATAGATATTTTTAATGAGAAATTCAAGCAACTCTATAAACAAAGAAACATCCCATGAATGATATCTCTTGTATGTAGTAGAGTTAAAGAATGCTTTATGGCTTCCGACATTATTATATCTACGATCAGTTTTCTTGAACACAGATACTATTAATGAACTTAGACGGTCAATAAGGTCCTGATGAGGGATTGTAGTATAGAGAGTCGAGAAATCTCATGTGGATACATGTCTGTACGGTATGTGATCTTTAGCATCAAGTTCTTCCGTAAGACATTTTGAGTTTTTCAATATCCACATACATTCAACGCCAGAGTTTTTAGAAATAGTGGCGCTATACCTTTCCCAAAATGCTTTTACCTCCTGAAGGGCCCTCGTCAACAGGGTTGAAAGAACCTTGGTTGTGCAGCTTCTAGAACCAGCTATGAAACTCAAAATGTCTTACGGAGGAACTTGATACTAAAGGTCACATACCGTACAGACATGTATCCACATGGGCTTTCTCGACTCTCTATACTACAATCCCTCATCAGGACCGTATTGAACGTCTAAGTTCATTAATAGTATCTGTGTTCAAGAAAACTGATCGTAGATAATTATGTCGGAAGCCATAAAGCATTCTTTAGCTCTACTACATACAAGAGATATCATTCATGGGATGTTTCTTTGTTTATAGAGTTGCTTGAATTTCTCATTAAAAATATCTATGTGGAATTTGGCAACACAATATATCAACAGCATATAGGTATTCCAATGGGTACTAATTGTGCACCCCTATTGGCTGACCTATATCTGTTCTCTTATGAATATGACTATATGCAGGCGCTTTCAAAAACCGATCCATTCAAAGCCCGTTCCTTCTCATTCACCAAACGCTATATAGACGATCTTCTCGCTGTGGATAATCGCTATATAAATGACGCAGTGAAGGACATATATCCACCTTCACTGGATTTGAAGGAAACTACAGATAGCCCTACAGGCACATCTTATTTAGATCTCTATCTCTATAAAAATGAAGCGGGCATTCTCTCTCGTCGACTTTATGGCAAAAGAGATGATTACAATTTCGACATCGTAAACTATCCCTTTCTGGACAGTAATATTCCAGTGGGACCTGCATATGGCGTATACATAACTCGCTTAGTAGCATTTGCTAGATCCTGTGTTAAATGTGACGTCACAAAACATTGTTGCAGAAACTTATAAAACAGGGCTATTCCACCAAGCGCCTCCACTCAAAGTTTCTCAAAATTGGCGATACATATCGCATGCTGATAGCAAAATACGAACGTAGCGTGTAAGATCTATGGCGCTACGTTTCGTAACTTGTGTCTAATTCCGCTTAACCCGGGGCTAGGGGCCGTATGAACCCATGTACTTCAAGATCCTCATGGTACTCATATGAACAGTCACAATCAAAGCGTGACTGAGATACATCATTCTTTAGATGACGACTTTACAACGAATATTATTGATTAAGAATACTGATCAGCGATACGGATTTGATATTTTTGGAACATCATGATGTCTTGCCGGCATCACTGAAAACTGTTGACCGCTTCTCTCTTGCAGGAAACAAGCCTATGTTTATGTCTAGATGATTGTCTTTTTGAATTTGGTGCTAATACTGTTATATGGAATATGGAATAGGTCTTTGAATTATGAATGTGATATTCTTGAAGTGGGATTGACGGCTGAATATGGAATGACGGACTAGATGCTGTATCTAGCTTTGTATGGTGATTTATGCATTTTGGGAGTCCAGTATACTTTTGGTAAATCGTTATGTTTGGTTGGAAGACAAACACCTCTTTCCTTGAGAAACGTTTTGTGATTGTTAAATAAATCTTCCAGAGTAAATGCAGTTTGAGAGTAAGTAGACGTATTTGATGACGATACGTTTACACTCAATTCTTCAACCAGCACCTGGTAATAGTAATATTTACATATGAATACTATATTATTTGGAGCTTTGTCTGCTGGGACTATGACGAATTTACTCTGGAGATTTGCTAGAACTTCTTGCGAATTGGGGCTTCTCAGTACTTGTTTTGCTTGGGGAAGGATACTTCTGTCAATATGGCGAATTGTTTCAGCGACCTTGCTCTTGGTGAGGTCCAGCCAATCATCGAGTACTGTTGGTTCAACTTTTTCTCGCTTAGACCTATCAATAACGTACTTTTCCAAAGCAGACAGGACTACCTTCTGGTCGGCCTTCAGATTTATATTTCTCGGCTCTCTATGTTTAGGTCCCTTCATCAGGAGTAATCTTATGTCCTTATCACTCACCACATCAAGGTCACCAGTCACAACATGGTTGCATGGTGTATAGATAAAGTTCGACGATTCACAATCACAACTATAGCCGACAAGTCCGAGATTGGCTCAAACAACAAGACACCTATGAATATGACTATATGCAGGCGCTTTCAAAAACCGATCCATTCAAAGCCCTTCCTTCTCATTCACCAAACGCTATATAGACGATCTTCTCGCTGTGGATAATCGCTATATAAATGACGCAGTGAAGGCTTTATATCCACCTTCACTGGATTTGAAGGAAACTACAGATAGCCCTAGAGGCACATCATATTTAGATCTCTATCTCTATAAAAATGAAGCGGGCATTCTCTCTAGTCGACTTTATGACAAAAGAGATGATTACAATTTCGACATCGTAAACTATCCCTTTTTGGACAGTAATATTTCAGTGGGACCTGCATATGGCGTATACATATCTCGCTTAGTAGGATTTGCTAGATCCTGTGTTAAATGTGACGATTTTAATCAACGTCACAAACATTGTTGCAGAAACTTATAAAACAGGGCTATTCCGCCAAGCGCCTCCACTCAAATTTCCCAAATTTGGCGATACAGATCGCATGCTGATAGCAAAATACGAACGTAGCGTGCAAGATCTATGGCGCTACGTTTCGTAACTTGTGTCTAATTCCGCTTAACCCGGGGCTAGGGGCCGTATGAACTCATGTACTTCAAGATCCTCATGGTACTTATATGAACAGGCACAATCAAAGCGTGGCTGAGATACATCATTCTTTAGATGACGACTTTACAACGAATTATGGATTAAGAATACTGATCAGCGATACGGATTTGATATTTTTGGAACATCATGATGTCTTGCCGGCATCATTGAAAACTGTTGACCGCTTCTCTCTTGCAGGAAACAAGCCTATGTTTATGTATACTATGATTGTATTTTTGAATTTGGTGCTAATAGTGTTATATGGAATATGGAATAGGTCTTTGGATTATGGACGCGTATTCTCTAATGGACGACGGCTGGATTATGAATGACGGACTAGACGCTTGTAATTACATCGAGCTGCCCGCACCCATTTTCCTCGGAACCGGGTCATCGTGTGTGGTATACTTGCCCAATGGCAATCGAATTTGGTCGATATCAGCGCCTTTGCCAAACACAACGATTGGAATAGGTATAACTTGAGATGCATCGATATCCTGTCGAAGTATGTGTGGGTGGTACCCATCCGGACGAAAACAGGGGCGAATCTCGTAGCGGCGTTGAAGGACATCTTCAAGACCGGGCGCAAACCCTTGTATTTGCAACCCGACGAAGGCACCGAGTTCCTCAACAGACCATGTCAACAGTTTCTGAAAGCTCAGAAGGTGTTCTTTTTTCACAGCTAGAATGAGACGAAGGCTTCCGTCGTGGAAAGGTTCAACAGGACATTCAAAGGCCGCATGTACAAATATTTCACGTACAAGAATACAAGGCGGTACATCGATGTTCTCCCGAAACTTGTGAGTGGTTACAATCGAGCCTATCACCGGAGTATACAGAGAGCCCCCTTTACTGTGGCCCGACACAACGAATTTCAAGTCCGGCGTATCTTGTACCCCATGCAATCGCAACGACGGCAGGTGTTCAAGGTCGGGGAGCCTGTAGGCCCAACGCATCAGTAAAGTCAAGGGTAAGTTCGAGAAGAGTTAACTGGAGCGATGAGAACTTCCTGATTAAACGGCGCCTACCCCGACAACCGCGAATACCTATATGCTGTTGATATATTGTGTTGCCAAATTTCACATAGATATTTTTAATAAGAAATTCAAGCAACTCTATAAACAAAGAAACATCCCATGAATGATATCTCTTGTATGTAGTAGAGCTAAAGAATGCTTTATGGCTTCCGACATTAATATATCTACTATCAGTCTTCTTGAACACAGATACTATTAATGAAATTAGACGGTCATTAAGGTCCTGATGAGGGATTGTGGTATAGAGAGTCGAGAAATCCCATGTGGATACATGTCTATACGGTATGTGACCTTTAGCATCAAGTTCTTCCGTAAGACATTTTGAGTTTTTCAATATCCACATACATTCAACGCCAGAGTTTTTAGAAATAGTGGCGCTATACCTTTCCCAAAATGCTTTTACCTCCTGAAGGGCCCTCGTCAACAGGGTTGAAAGAACCTTGGTTGTGCAGCTTCTAGAACCAGCTATGAAACTCAAAATGTCTTACGGAGGAACTTGATACTAAAGGTCACATACCGTACAGACATGTATCCACATGGGATTTCTCGACTCTCTATACTACAATCCCTCATCAGGACCTTATTGAACGTCTAAGTTCATTAATAGTATCTGCGTTCAAGAAAACTGATCGTAGATAATTATGTCGGAAGCCATAAAGCATTCTTTAGCTCTACTACATACAAGAGATATCATTCATGGGATGTTTCTTTGTTTATAGAGTTGCTTGAATTTCTCATTAAAAATATCTATGTCAAATTTGGCAACACAATATATCAACAGCATATAGGTATTCCAATGGATACTAATTGCGCACCCCTGTTGGCTGACCTGTATCTGTTCTCTTATGAATATGACTATATGGAGGCGCTTTCAAAAACAGATTCATTCAAAGCCCGTTCCTTCTCATTCACCAAACGCTATATAGACGATCTTCTCGCTGTGGATAATCGCTATATAAATGACGCTGTGAAGGATATATATCCACCTTCACTGGACTTGAAGGAAACTACAGATAGCCCTACAGGCACATCGTATTTAGATCTATATCTCTACAAAAATGAAGCGGGCATTCTCTCTCGTCGACTTTATGACAAAAAAGATGATTACAATTTCGACATCGTAAACTATCCCTTTCTGGACAGTAATATTCCAGTGGACCTGCATATGGCGTATACATATCTCGCCTAGTAGCATTTGCTAGATCCTGTGTTAATTGTGACGATTTCAATCAACGTCACAAAACATTGTTGCAGAAAATTATAAAACAGGGCTATTCCTCCAAGCGCCTCCACTCAAAGCTTCTCAAATTTGGCGATACATATCACATGCTGATAGCAAAATACGAACGTAGCGTGCAAGATCTATGGCGTTACGTTTCGTAACTTGTGTCTAATTCCGCTTAACCCGGAGCTAGGGGCCGTATGAACCCATGTACTTCAAGATCCTCATGGTGCATATATGAACATCCACAATCACTTGTTTTGCTTGGGGAAGGATACTTCTGTCAATATGGCGGATTGTTTCAGCGACCTTGCTCTTGGTGAGGTCCAGCCGATCATCGAGTACTGTTGGTTCAACTTTTTCTCGCTTAGACCTATCAATAACGTACTTTTCCAAAGCAGACAGGACTACCTTCTGGTCGGCCTTCAGATTTATATTTCTCGGCTCTCTATATTTAGGTCCCTTCATCAGGAGTAATCTTATGTCCTTATCACTCACCACATCAAGGTCACCAGTCACAACATGTTTGCATGGTGTATAGATAAAGTTTGACGATTCACAATCACAACTATAGCCGACAAGTCCGAGATTGGCTCAAACAACAAGACACCTATGAATATGACTATATGCAGGCGCTTTCAAAAACCGATCCATTCAAAGCCCGTTCCTTCTCTCTATCCTTCTCTCTATCTCTATAAAAATGAAGCGGGCATTCTCTCTTGTCGACTTTATGACAAAAGAGATGATTACAATTTCGACATCGTAAACTATCCCTTTTTGGACAGCAATATTCCAGTGGGACCTGCATATGGCGTATACATATCTCGCCTAGTAGCATTTGCTAGATCCTGTGTTAATTGTGACGATTTCAATCAACGTCACAAAACATTGTTGCAGAAACTTATAAAACAGGGCTATTCCTCCAAGCGCCTCCACCCAAAGTTTCTCAAATTTGGCGATACATATCGCATGCTGATAGCAAAATACGAACGTAGCGTGCAAGATCTATGGCGTTACGTTTCGTAACTTGTGTCTAATTCCGCTTAACCTGGGGCTAGGGGCCGTATGAACCCATGTACTTCAAGATCCTCATGGTGCTCATATGAACAGTCACAATCAAAGCGTGACTGAGATACACCATTCTCTAGATAACGACTTTAGAACGATTATTATTGATTAAGAATACTGATCAGCGATACGGATTTTATATTTTTGAAACATCATGATGTCTTGTCGGCATCATTGAACTGTTGACCGCTTCTCTCTTGCAGGAAACTAGCCAATGTTTATGTATACTATGATTGTCTTTTTTGAATTTGGGCTAATACTGTTATATGGATATGGAATAGGTCTTTGGATTATGGACGCGGATATTCTTTAATGGACGACGGCTGAATTATGAATGACGGACTAGACGCTTGTATCTAGCTTTGTATGGTGATTTATGCATTTTGGGAGTCCAGTATACTGTTGGTATATCGTTATGTTTGATTGAAGGACAAATACCTCTTTCCTTGAGAAACGTTTTGTAATTGTTAAATAAATCTTCCAGAGTAAATGCAGCTTGAGAGTAAGTAGACGTATTTGATGACGATATGTTTACACTCAATTCTTCAACCAGCACCTGGTAATAGTAATATTTACATATGAATACTATATTATTTGGAGCTTTGTCTGCTGGGACTATGACGAACTTACTCTGGAGATTTGCTAGAACTTCTTGCGAATTGGGGCTTCTCAGTACTTGTTTTGCTTGGGGAAGGATACTTCTGTCAATATGGCGGATTGTTTCAGCGGCCTTGCTCTTGGTGAGGTCCAGCCAATCATCGAGTACTGTTGGTTCAACTTTTTCTCGCTTAGACCTATCAATAACGTACTTTTCCAAAGCAGACAGCACTACGTTCTGGTGGGCCTTCACATTTATATTTCTCGGCTCTCTATATTTAGGTCCCTTCATCAGGAGTAATCTTATGTCCTTATCACTCACCACATCAAGGTCACCAGCCACAACATGTTTGCATGGTGTATAGATAAAGTTCGACGATTCACAATCACAACTATAGCCGACAATCCCGAGATTGGCTCAAACAACAAGACACCTATGAATATGACTATATGCAGGCGCTTTCAAAAACCGATCCATTCAAATTTCATTCACTTCAATAGTTATATAGGATTTATCTTCTGCAAGGATAGAAACACATAAATGATTGCAGTGAATGCTTGATATCCACCTCACTGATTTTGAAGGAAACTTGATGCCTCCAGAGAGCATTATCAGTATTTTGATCTTCATCTTATAAATGAAGGCGCATTCTCTGCTCGACCCTATGACAAGAGATAATCAATTTCGACACCAACACCATCTCTTTTGACAAAGGCAATATTCAGTGGGACCTGCATATGGCGTGTATACATATCTCGCTTAGTAGCATTTGCTAGATCTCAGTTAAATGTGACGATTTTAATCAACGTCACAAACATTGTTGCAGAAACTTATAAAAACAGGGTTATTCCGCCAAAGCGCCCTCCACTCAAATTTTCACATTTGGCGATACATATCGCATACTGATAGCAAAGTACGAACGTAGCGTGCAAGATCTATGGCGCTACGTTTCGTAACTTGTGTCTAATTCCGCTTAACCCGGGGCTAGGGGCCGTATGAACTCATGTACTTCAAGATCCTCATGGTACTCATATGAACAGTCACAATCAAAGCGTGACTGAGATACATCATTCTTTAGATGATGACCTTACAACGAATATTATGGATTAAGAATACTGATCAGCGATACGGATTTGATATTTTTGGAACATCATGATGTCTTGCCGGCATCATTGAAAACTGTTGACCGCTTCTCTTTTGCAGGAAACAAGCCTATGTTTATGTATACTATGATTGTCTTTTTGAATTTGGTGCTAATAGTGTTATATGGAATATGGAATAGGTCTTTGGATTATGGACGCGGATATTCTCTAATGGACGACGGCTGGATTATGAATGACGGACTAGACGCTTGTAATTACATCGAGCTGCCCGCACCCATTTTCCACTGAACCGGGTCATCGTGTGTGATATACTTGCCCAATGGCAATCGAATGTGGTCGATATCAGCGCCTTTGCTAAACACAACGATTGGAATAGGTATAACTTGAGATGCATCGATATCCTGTCGAAGTATGCGTGGGTGGTACCCATCCGGACGAAAACAGGGGCGAATCTCGTAGCGGCGTTCAAGGACATCTTCAAGACCGGGCTCAAACCCTTGTATTGGCAACCCGACGAAGGCATCGAGTTCCTCAACAGACCATTTCAACAGTTTCTGAAAGCTCAGAAGGTGTTCTTTTTTCACACCTAGAATGAGACGAAGGCTTCCGTCGTGGAAAGGTTCAACAGGACATTCAAAGGCCGCATGTACAAATATTTCACGTACAAGAATACAAGGCGGTACATCGATGTTCTCCCGAAACTTGTGAGTGGTTACAATCGAGCCTATCACCGGAGTATACAGAGAACCCCTTTATCGTGGACCGACGCAACGAAGCTCAAGTCCGGCGTATCTTGTACCCCATGCAATCGCAACGACAGCAGGTGTTCAAGGTCGGGGAGCCTGTAGGCCCAACGCATCAGTAAAGTCAAGGGTAAGTTCGAGAAGAGTTAACTGGAGCGATGAGAACTTCCTGATTAAACGGCGCCTACCCCGACAACCGCGAATACCTATATGCTGTTGATATATTGTGTTGCCAAATTTCACATAGATATTTTTAATGAGAAATTCAAGCAACTCTATCAACAAAGAAACATCCCATGAATGATATCTCTTGTATGTAGTAGAGCTAAAGAATGCTTTATGGCTTCCGACATTAATATATCTACGATCAGTCTTCTTGAACACAGATAGTATTAATGAAATTAGACGGTCATTAAGGTCCTGATGAGGGATTGTGGCATAGAGAGTCGAGAAATCCCATGTGGATACATGTCTATACGGTGTGTGACCTTTAGCATCAAGTTCTTCCGTAAGACATTTTGAGTTTTTCAATATCCACATACATTCAACGCCAGAGTTTTTAGAAATAGTGGCGCTATACCTTTCCCAAAATGCTTTTACCTCCTGAAGGGCCCTCGTCAACAGGGTTGAAAGAACCTTGGTTGTGCAGCTTCTAGAACCAGCTATGAAACTCAAAATGTCTTACGGAGGAACTTGATACTAAAGGTCACATACCGTACAGACATGTATCCACATGGGATTTCTCGACTCTCTATACTACAATCCCTCATCAGGACCTTATTGAACGTCTAAGTTCATTAATAGTATCTGTGTTCAAGAAAACTGATCGTAGATAATTATGTCGGAAGCCATGAAGCATTCTTTAGCTCTACAACATACAAGAGATATCATTCATGGGATGTTTCTTTGTTTATAGAGTTGCTTGAATTTCTCATTAAAAATATCTATGTGAAATTTGGCAACACAATATATCAACAGCATATAGGTATTCCAATGGGTACTAATTGCGCACCCCTGTTGGCTGACCTGTATCTGTTCTCTTATGAATATGACTATATGCAGGCGCTTTCAAAAACCGATCCATTCAAAGCCCGTTCCTTCTCATTCACCAAACGCTATATAGACGATCTTCTCGCTGTGGATAATCGCTATATAAATGACGCAGTGAAGGATATATATCCACCTTCACTGGACTTGAAGGAAACTACAGATAGCCCTACAGGCACATCTTATTTAGATCTCTATCTCTATAAAAATGAAGCGGGCATTCTCTCTCGTCGACTTTATGACAAAAAGAGATGATTACAATTTCGACATCGTAAACTATCCCTTTCTGGACAGTAATATTCCAGTGGGACCCGCATATGGCGTATACATATCTCGCCTAGTAGCATTTGCTAGATCCTGTGTTAATTGTGACGATTTCAATCAACGTCACAAAACATTGTTGCAGAAACTTATAAAACAGGGCTATTCCTCCAAGCGCCTCCACTCAAAGTTTCTCAAAGTTGGCGATACATATCACATGCTGATAGCAAAATACGAACGTAGCGTGCAAGATCTATGGCGTTACGTTTCGTAACTTGTGTCTAATTCCGCTTAACCCGGGGCTAGGGGCCGTATGAACCCATGAACTTCAAGATCCTCATGGTGCTCATATGAACAGCCACAATCACTTGTTTTGCTTGGGGAAGGATACTTCTGTCAGTATGGCGGATTGTTTCAGCGACCTTGCTCTTGGTGAGGTCCAGCCAATCATCGAGTACTGTTGGTTCAACTTTTTCTCGCTTAGACCTATCAATAACGTACTTTTCCAAAGCAGACAGGACTACCTTCTGGTCGGCCTTCAGATTTATATTTCTCGGCTCTCTATATTTAGGTCCCTTCATCAGGAGTAATCTTATGTCCTTATCACTCACCACATCAAGGTCACCAGTCACAACATGTTTGCATGGTGTATAGATAAAGTTTGACGATTCACAATCACAACTATAGCCGACAAGTCCGAGATTGGCTCAAACAACAAGACACCTATGAATATGACTATATGCAGGCGCTTTCAAAAACCGATCCATTCAAAGCCCGTTCCTTCTCTCTATCCTTCTCTCTATCTCTATAAAAATGAAGCGGGCATTCTCTCTCGTCGACTTTATGACAAAAGAGATGATTACAATTTCGACATCGTAAACTATCCCTTTTTGGACAGTAATATTCCAGTGGGACCTGCATATGGCGTATACATATCTCGCTTAGTAGCATTTGCTAGATCCTGTGTTAAATGTGACGATTTTAATCAACGTCACAAAACATTGTTGCAGAAACTTATAAAACAGGGCTATTCCACCAAGCGCCTCCACTCAAAGTTTTCAAATTTGGCGATACATATCGCATGCTGATAGCAAAATACGAGCGTAGCGTGCAAGATCTATGGCGTTACGTTTCGTAACTTGTGTCTAATTCCGCTTAACCCGGGGCTAGGGGCCGTATGAACCCATGTACTTTAAGATCCTCATGGTGCTCATATGAACAGTCACAATCAAAGCGTGACTGAGATACACCATTCTCTAGATAACGACTTTAGAACGATTATTATTGATTAAGAATACTGATCAGCGATACGGATTTGATATTTTTGAAACATCATGATGTCTTGCCGGCATCATTGAAAACTGTTGACCACTTCTCTCTTGCAGGAAACAAGCCTATGTTTATGTATACTATGACTGTCTTTTTGAATTTGGGGCTAATAGTGTTATATGGAATATGGAATAGGTCTTTGGATTATGGACGCGGATATTCTCTAATGGACGACGGCTGGATTATGAATGACGGACTAGACGCTTGTAATTACATCGAGCTGCCCGCACCCATTTTCCACGGAACCGGGTCATCGTGTGGCCCAATGGCAATCGAATTTGGTCGATATCAGCGCCTTTGCCAAACACAACGATTGGAATAGGTATAACTTGAGATGCATCGATATCCTGTCGAAGTATGTGTGGGTGGTACCCATCCGGACGAAAAGAGGGGCGAATCTCGTAGCGGCGTTCAAGGACATCTTCAAGACCGGGCGCAAACCCTTGTATTTGCAACCCGACGAAGGCACCGAGTTCCTCAACAGACCATTTCAACAGTTTCTGAAAGCTCAGAAGGTGTTCTTATTTCACACCTAGAATGAGACGAAGGCTTCCGTCGTGGGCATTCAAAGGCCGCAAGTACAAATATTTCACGTACAAGAATACAAGGCGGTACATCGATGTTCTCCTGAAACTTGTGAGTGGTTACAATCGAGCCTATCACCGGAGTATACAGAGAGCCCCCTTTACCGTGGCCCGACGCAACGAAGCTCAAGTCCGGCGTATCTTGTACCCCATGCAATCGCAACAACGGCAGGTGTTCAAGGTCGGGGAGCCTGTAGGCCCAACGCATCAGTAAAGTCAAGGGTAAGTTCGAGAAGAGTTAACTGGAACGATGAGAACTTCCTGATTAAACGGCGCCTACCCCGACAACCGCGAGTCTATGATCTGGAGGATCTTCAAGGGGAACTGTTGCAAGGGACGTTTTACGAGCAAAAGCTACAGCCTGTGGTGAAAAGAAAGCAAGACTACTACGCTGTGAAACGCATCCTGAAAACCGAGCGCCGCCGCGGCAAGATGACGCACTTCGTGAAATGGCAAGGCTGGCCCAGTTCCTTCAATTCCTGGGTCGCGGCCAATCAGATGAAACGACTATAATACCAGACACTACCGCCGTCATCCTTCATCCACGCTCGACCATGAACACGGTGCAACCGTCTCTGAACACAGCGTCTCCAAAAACGCGCAAAGCACAAGTGGGCCTCATGGTCACATTGCTAACCCTGCTGGGTGTGTTGCACGGAGGTGTGTTTTACGACGTAGCCTATCTCAGCACTCTACTCGTTCCACCTAGGACACCTGCTGTGAGTGTCAGTCAAACCAGTCTACAGACCGCTTCTACGCCAGTCAAACCTCTTCATCCAGCGACCACAACCACACCCCGTGTACAACCCAGGCCAACACCTACACCAAGTATTACAACGCTCTCTTCGACCACCCGCAGTGAAAACCCGTCGACAACGGTACCAAAGCTCGAAGAACCGACGATCCCGGTTCACTTGTACCAAATTTACAATAGCGGGTTACCACAACAGAGGGTACTCCTTCAACCGTGGATCCCCGGTGGCAACACTCCTTCACCTGCCTCATTGCGGGGCCGAAGGGCTCCGGCAAGACGCACTTCGTCACGAAAATCCTTCAACACGACATCAGCATGATTACCCCACACATTGTGCAGAATCTTTTCAGTAAAAACAAAGCATCGGAACATCTGATTAAATGCCCACTACCTGGTGGTATTCAAAAACCCGAGAGATACCACGCAACTGCGGCACCTGGCGAGACAGATGTACCCCGGATGCACTCGGTTTGCATTGGAAGCCTTTGAAGATGCGACAGCTCCTCAACACGGGTATGTGCTCTGCGATCTGAAGCAATCCACCCCCGACCACCTTCGACTATGGACTGCTATCTTTCCCGGGAGACCCACCACGTGTACATGCAAACATAATGTAAACACTCACAGTGCCCCCCCCCCACCCCCAGCTGGTGTGTGTATGTGATGATGGGGACAATAAAAATATATAGAAAACACCATTCTCGTTTATGTTGTCTCTGTAGTCTACTAATAAAAAAGGGCAGGTATGGGCGTTCCAGCGTTAGTTGAACAGGATGCCTGCTCGAGTACGGAAGCACGCTCCGACGCTCCGTGTACTGAAGACGGCCCCACCCAAATTGGTTCGGACTATTGTACGTGGCGCAGACCCTGCTCTCGTGTGCTGTCTGTGTGAGATTGGACTCAATATCTTAAAAGGGAACGTGCCACTGACTCCGGCTTAAGTGGATAAGCATAAGACATCTCTCGGGGACATCTTAGCGCCGTTGGCTGACTCTGTGCTAGGGCCAGTATTGGGCGGACTCTTCCACCGACAATGAACCACACGAAAAAAATGGCTGGTGGACCCACGTCTGCTTCAAAGCCTCCAATCACCGTATCCGTTCCCACCTACGGTGAAGACGATGAATTACAAGCGTCTAGTCCGTCATTCATAATCCAGCCGTCGTCCATTAGAGAATATCCGCGTCCATAATCTAAAGACCTATTCCATATTCCATATAACAGTATTAGCACCAAATTCAAAAAGACAATCATAGTGTACATAAACATAAGCTTGTTTTCTGCAAGAGAGAAGCGGTCAACAGTTTTCAATGATGCCGACAAGACATATCTTGCCGGCATGCCTTGTCGGCATCATTGAAAACTGTTGACCGCTTCTCTCTTGGAGGAAACAAGCCTACGTCAGGGGGCCGCGGAACGGGGGGGGGGGGCAGGGGGGCTACAGCCCCTCACTTTTTGAGACTGCAATGTTATAAGTCCTATCTTAGATAGCACCAGTCCAGCATTTAACATGGCCGATATAGAGTTCAGCCCCCCCACTTTCAAACGTGCTCCGAGGCGGCTGTACGTTTATGTATACTATGATTGTCTTTTTGAATTTGGTGCTGTTACTGTTATATGGAATATGGAATAGGTCTTTGGATTATGGACGCGGATATTCTCTAATGGACGACGGCTGGATTATGAATGACGGACTAGACGCTTGTAATCATGATGTTCCAAAAATATCAAATCCGTATCACTGATCTTAAACCATAATATGCGTTGTAAAATCGTCATCTAAAGAATGATGTATCTCAGTCACGCTTTGATTGTGACTGTTCATATGAGTACCATGAGGATCATGGGTTCATACGGCCCCTAGCCCCGGGTTAAGCGGAATTAGACAAAAGTCTAACCCCCTCGATCACGAGATGCAACATATTCTACAATGACCGGGGTTAAGCGACAGTGAGAAAGTACAACAGTACAATGAAACGCCTCAACGGCACATCACGTTCATGGGGCAATACAAAGCCTCTGATCCAAGCCCGGTGTCAGTCGCACAACCAGCACCACCATGCGACACACCGCCGACCTCGGCACCGCTCCAACAGCCGCAATTACCAGGGGTTCCACCAACAGCCCCACAGTGGGTCGAAGAGTGTACCTGCATCGTTCGTTCAAGAAACAAGCTGGCCTGGTATTACAGCAAGTGAAAGGCAATCCTAACATGAATTGGAATGATAAAGGTGAACTACTGATACAGAATCAGGTGGTCCCCGGTACCCACATGGCGGATTTAGTGAATGATCTGATGCGTCAACGTAGGTCGCACACGGATCCTCGAGGATGAGAGGTCTTTGCTCAAGGCTTAAAAGACATGCATGTACCACAGGAATCGGTGGGAAACCCCCAGCGCTGGGCCTGGATGCAGCGTAACCATCAATCGCCGGTGCACGCACCTCGAAAGTCACAACGACAGACGCAGCAACGACGGACTTGGAAAGCATAGTGGAAACCGAAGTCACCACCCAAAACACCACAACTCCGGGCATCTTCTTTTCGCCCCTTTACAACACCACCCCTGAAACTACGGCCGTCACCATCTATGACACGTAGCAAGTCACCGTGACGATCAAGACGCCGGGAACAAGCTCCAAAGGCCTGGGAACCCTAATAAAACCAACAGCGGCAGCAGGAAAGCTCAGTCGGCATGTTTCACCTCATCCTATCCAGTAACAGCTCGGCTGCGGTGTTTCCCAACAGCAGGTTGGCTCATTATATTAGGCAGGTGCCACATCCCTTACATCTCCCCGGGCGTTGGGAGTGTGGCCTAGTGGATATCCAGTACCCATATACGTGGTACAACAGGATACGGTGTGGTACGAAGTCGTGTACGAAAGCAACACCTATAACTTCACTCTTGCCGAAGGCCAGTACCCTACACCCAGAATATTCATCCAGGCGTTGCGTGACTTCAGCAAAGGCAAGACCTCCGAGGGTAAAAGTATCTTCCCGTTTGCGGATTACCTGGACATGAAGTACCACGAGTGGAACCACAAGTCCCTGATCATCCTCCAGAGCAATGTGATCGTTTCAGCAAGACGTTGAAGGAGCTGTGTGCACTGGAGACGGATAACTATGCTGGGCTCGGTAGGCTCCAGGGGAAGACCATGCTGGATCTTCAGGATGGCTTGTATCTATTCGAATGTGGTGGATGGTCACATTGTTGGTGATATCGATGCGCCACTGTTCCGCGTCTGCCCAGTGAAAGGGAACTACGGAGATCAGGTCAAACAGAGCTTTAATCACGTACTCTATGTACCGGTGCGACAGATTGACATCAGTACCACCACCATCGGTATACGGGATGATACCGAACAACCTCTGGCATTCGAAATTGAGAAAGTGGTGGTCACACTTCATTTTCGACAAGTACGCTCTCTCAACTTTGTATGATGAAGGTGCCTTACGCGTGCGATGTACACATCTATATGAACTATTATACTCCACAGGCCGAAGGTGGCCTTCCCGTCTTTGCAGATACACGCATACAACGAGGTCATGTGCTAGGGAACATACTCGGGAGCATCGTCAAAACGTTCCTGGCACTGGTGACGCGTGGGGTCAAAGCGGTCGGCAAACAAGCGGTCCGAAGTGGGCTGCAAGCCCTGGGAGATGCGATCAGCGGTGTCCCCGTTAGAGAAGCACTCAAACGCCGAGCCAAAGAAGCAGGAGGTGCACCGCCGAGACCACGTACCAGTCGGCGCCCGACCCACCGAGGACGCACTTCGAAGTCCTTGGATAGCTTTGCGTAAAACATGTCCTTAATCCATGCTCCTCCACCAACTGTGAATTTGATTTGTGGACCGTCCCGCCAACACAGACCAGTGCCGAACAAGGATTATGGGTGGAGCATCTCCCGCTCTCCAGCATCAACAAAACAGGGCCCATCGAGTTCCCCATCAGCAGTGCAGATACGGCCTATGTGGATTTAGCCCATACGTACTTGTATGTGAAAGCAAAGATCGTTAATGGGGATGGTTCCAGAATCATCGATCAGACAACGGTGGGCCCGACGAATCTCTGGCTGCACTCTATGTTTCAACAGGTGGATATTTTTCTCAGCTACAAACTCATCAGTGACTCGACCAACACGTACCCATATCGAGCCTACATGGAAACGCTGCTGTGGTATGGCCGAGTGGCTAAAAAATCTCAGTTGACAGCCCCTTTTATTCTACCGGGGCTCACCCGAGCACATGGGCACGGAGAACGCCAATGCGGGATGGAACAAACGGAGGGGTTTCACTGCGAACGGTCGACTGCACGCAGACCTCTTGATGCAAGACCGGTACCTCTTGAACAAGATCCCATCACAATCCCACTGATACGGGCGCCCCCGACCTTCGCCTTGATGGCCACTGCCGTAGATGGGCATGTAGCTGACTATAAGATTGTCATTCAGGACACAGAACAGAAACTCAAACTGCGTTTACTGGAACATTTGAGTCAATTGCCTGTGATTGGATTTAACTCGGGACGTTACGATCTCAATCTCGTCAACGAATTCTTGTACCCTTACCTTGCCAAAGCTGGGAAAGTGAAATTCTTCATTAGGAAGACCAACGTCCATGTGGCCCTCTCCATCACCACGCTCCGGTTCTTAGATGTTCGAAATTACCTGGCGACCAACTACAGTTACGATCAGTGGGTCAAAGCCTATGACTGTACTAAAACCAAAGGCCATTTCCCGTATAGCTACATCTCCAGTCTTGACCGTTTGGACGAGACGCAACTCCCACCCAAAGCGTTGCCCAAGACTGAACTTCAGCAAGTATGGATCCGTGAAGGCATGCAAACTCTCTTGGATTTCCTGGTGTGGTACAACAATTTGGATGTGGTGCCTTTCCTCGAAGCGGCCGAGAAGATGTTTCGATTCTATCAGAATATGGAAGTGGATATGTTTAAGGAGAGTGTCAGCCTCCCTGGACTCACACTGACATATCTGTTCCAGGATTTACCCAACTTCTTCGCCCTCATTGACCAAAAGGATGCCGACATGCACACATGCTTCAAAAAGAACATCGTGGGTGGCCCGAGTCTGATCTTTCATCGGTACCATGAACAAGGGCTGACTCATATCCGAGGAGGAAAACTGTGCGATAAGATCATCGGGTTCGACGCCATCGCCCTGTACCTCTCCTGTATGGCCAAACCGATGCCGGCGGGGCATTACACCCGGTGGCTCCCCGAAAAGGCACAACGGTCCTGTACACCTCTGGCACAATACTGGCTCGATTGGATCGGGCACTCCCTCGGCATCACCATCCGCCATCAAGCCAACAGCACCGAAAAGTGAATCGGAGATCGACGCCTTCCTGTAAACGGCTTTGCCCTCAACAATCAACGACCGACCGTCTTTCAATTTCACGGGTGCTATTGGCACGGGCACGAGTGTGACCTCACGATCGATGCTCACGGCCACCACCGGTACAATGAGCGACGAGGATTCAGCCCTCAGGAACTACGGGAGGAAGTACAAAAGAACCGAGACTACATCATGGGGGTTGGGGTACGATTACCACGAGGTGTGGGAGTGTGAGTTTCACGCTATGAAAGACGCCGGGTTGCGACAGTTCATCACCAGCACCCACAAGCGACCATTGGATCACCACTGGATCCGGACTGCCCCTTAACTGTTCGATGCCGTCCCTCCATTACAAGCGTCTAGTCCGTCATTCATAATCCAGCCGTCGTCCATTAGAGAAGATCCGCGTCCATAATCCAAAGACCTATTCCATTTTCCTTATAACAGTATTAGCACCAAATTCAAAAAGACAATCATAGCATACAAAAACATAGGCTTGTTTCCTACAAGAGAGAAGCGGTCAACAGTTTTCAATGATGCCGGCAAGACATCATGATGTTCCAAAAATATCAAATCCGTATCGCTGATCAGTATTCTTAATCCATAATATTCGTTGTAAAGTCGTCATCTAAAGAATGATGTATCTCAGTCACGCTTTGACTGTGCCTGTTCATATGAGTACTATGAGGTTCTTGAAGTACATGGGTTCATACGGCCCCTAGCCCCGGGTTAAGCGGAATTAGACACAAGTTACGAAACGTAGCGCCATAGATCTTGCACGCTACGTTCGTATTTTGCTATCAGCATGCGATATGTATCGCCAAATTTGAGAAACTTTGAGCGGAGGCGCTTGGTGGAATAGCCCTGTATTATAAGTTTCTGCAAGAATGTTTTGTGACGTTGATTAAAATCATCACATTTAACACAGGATCTAGCAAATGCTACTAAGCGAGATATGTATACGCCATATGCAGGTCCCACTGGAATATTACTATCCAGAAAAGGATAGTTTACGATGTCGAAATTGTAATCATCTCTTTTGTCATAAAGTCGACGAGAGAATGCCCGCTTCATTTTTATGGAGATAGAGATCTAAATAAGATGTGCCTGTAGGGCTATCTGTAGTTTCCTTCAAATCCAGTGAAGGTGGATATATATCCTTCACTGCGTCATTTATATAGCGATTATCCACAGCGAGAAGATCGTCTATATAGCGTTTGGTGAATGAGAAGGAACGGGCTTTGAATGGATCGGTTTTTGAAAGCGCCTGCATATAGTCATATTCATAAGAGAACAGATACAGGTCAGCCAACAGGGTGCACAATTAGTACCCATTGGAATACCTATATGCTGCTGATATATTGTGTTGCCAAATTTCACATAGATATTTTTAATGAGAAATTCAAACAACTCTATAAACAAAGAAACATCCCATGAATGATATCTCTTGTATGTAGTAGAGCTAAAGAATGCTTTATGGCTTCCGACATTAATATATTTACGATCAGTTTTCTTGAACACAGATACTATTAATGAACTTAGACGGTCAATAAGGTCCTGATGAGGGATTGTAGTATAGAGTCGAGAAATCCCATGTGGATACATGGCTGTACGGTATGTGACCTTTAGCATCAAGTTCTTCCGTAAGACATTTTGAGTTTTTCAATATCCACATACATTCAACGCCAGAGTTCTTAGAAATAGTGGCGCAATACCTTCCCAAAATGCTTTTACCTCCTGAAGGGCCCTCGTCAATAGGGTTGAAAGAAGCTTGGTGGTGCAGCTTCTAGAACCAGCTATGAATCTAGCTTTGTATGGTGATTTATGCATTTTGGGACCGCTCTTTGGTTTCATGGAATGTCCCGGAACACCCGAAAGACACGTTTGCAGAATGCCCACCCATTTTCAAAAACACTGATGTGAGTCGAAATGACATCGGGGACCACATGCGCGCATACGCTGAAGCCCACAACTACCTGACACGACCGCGGCGTATGTTGATCAGCAGCATGTTTGGTGAGAAGATCCTGCTAGGTACTCCCTTACTACGTTGGTATATGAGCCACGATTTGGAGATCACCCGTGTCTATCAAGTGATAGAATTCACCCCGAGGCCTGTTTCAAGGATTTTGCGGAGGCCGTCATCACCACCCGCCGCCAAGGAGGTGAAAGTAGATCCCAGTAAAGCCATCATCGGAGAATCCATGAAAATGGTAGGCAATGCATCGTCTGGGAAAACCGTAACCATTCAGGACCGCCACGTGAACGTCCATATCTGTGATAAAAAACAAGCCCAACGGCGCATCAACTCGCCTCTGTTCCGTCAGATGGATCCTATTGATGACACCACCTACGAAATAACTGCAGATCGGGTGCATGGTGTATCAATAGGCTAAGTTGCGGATGCTGGAATTCCTACGATTTCATCGGGGGGTGTATTTAGACTCTGCGGACTGGCAACTTCTGGAAATGGACACCGATTCTGCATATATGGCCGTCTCTAATAAAGAGTGGGAGTCATTAGAGAAACCTGAACTACGAGAACGCAATGAAGCCGAACGAGACCAGTGGCTGCCGAGAAAAGACCACTACACCTACGACAAGAGGACCCCGGGTCTCTTCAAACTCGAGTGGACGGGTGAGGCCATGGTGGCCCTCTGTTCGAAAACTTACTATTGTTACGGCGGAGACAACAACATGTTTAGTTGGAAGGGGGTGAGTCGACGCGACCCCAACATTAACAAATTCCTGTACCTCGAGGCACTCCAGGGTAAAACCAGTGCCAGTGGGACCGACAAAGTATTCCGTATTGGGGACAACCAGATGCGCTCGTACATCCAGCAGCGAGACGCCTTCACAAACTTTTACCCCAAGCGCAAGGTCCTGGAAGATGGTGTGACCACGACCTATTTGAACATTTGAACATCGAACTGTTATTGTATTATCGGCCGTATTCTTAATGTGACCATGACAACGTCGCATGGCCACAACATATTTGGACATTTGAACATCGGACTGTTATTCATATTATATTATCGGGTGTATTCTTAATATGTGACCATGACAACGTGGCCAGGCTTCTTGTTGTAATTATGTTATTTCAGCATGTTATTAATTCTTATCTGTATTCTTGGGTTGATGAAAAATCACAAGACATGGTGTTTGAGATCTCATTTATTTATTCAGTGAAGAAGAACAACAACAACGTGAGAACAACCACGTGAAAACTGAAGCCGAGAACGGGGCATGTACATTGAAATCGTTAGAACTTAAGCCCAGAACGGGGCTTGCACATTGAAATGGTCTGCGGCGTACACTAGTACATATCGTGCTCGACCTGGGGGTAAAACATCTGTACGATGGTAGGTAGCATCCGTCCCCGGCATCGATGGTAAAGTTGAAACAAGCAATACTGACCGCACACGCTACTGCTCAGGTTTTGCAACGTTTGACTGTTCCAACACCATGTCACTGTGCCTTCGTTCATGAAGCCTGTTAAATCCGGATGGAGGGGTGGCATGCCGTACGGGTCAAAGTATTCACACTGCTGTTCTGTCAAGTACACGGCCACCCAATGTTGACGGGGACGATCCATCGGGTCCGTGTTGAGCACGTATGCGGTCGGATACACACGGTGTAACGGGAATACATCTCGGGCGAACAGCCCTTGAAAGACCATACGTGTCCCTGGGTCGTTCTCCAGAACGGTGGTAATCTGGTCTATATCCATGTTAGGTGGCAAAGTCACATAGGACGTTGCGCGCCTTGTCCACTCGAATGATGTTGTCAAACTCGGCGTAGCAGATAACATTGATGGTGCTCCGGAGGACTCGTGCGAAGTGGATTTCCAACCGTAAGTTGCCTTGTCTGGCGAGGTTCAGCTGATGGTCGTTCTCTAAGGTGGGGGTCAGATCGAAACAGAACGTGTATCCGTTGTCGTAGTCCTGCCGACTGATCATATTCCCTTCATCCTAGCTGATTTGACCGGTCGCTGTAAACAGGCTCTGATAGGCTCGAATGAAATTCCTGTGTCCAAAGTTCGGTGTTGTATTCTTGGGTTGATGAAAAAATGAATATGACTATATGCAGGCGCATTCAAAAAGCGATCCATTCAAAGCCCGTTCCTTCTCATTCACCAAACGCTATATAGACGATTTTCCCGTTGTGGATAATCGCTATATATAGGGTGCAGTCTACAGAAGGGCCATGGCATCTGAAATTAAACAGTAAGCAGGTTCATTTTATGCTAAACAGCAACCGTGTTATTAGAGAACCCCCATAGAACTATATATTTTCTGAAAGAGTAGGCGCTTGACATAAAGCCGAGACAGATGTAAGCCTTGTTGACGAAAATCAGGGTCCCCATAACCCATACTGAACTTGCTTCAAACTTCAGGAAAATCCTCTAAAATTGGCCCAAAATGGGTAATATTCCCCCTCCACCAAAGAAAAAACTTTACAATCGATTGTCCTGAAACTCACCGACAGTGTGCCCAGTCCAAGGACCAACAAAAATTGGCAAAGAAAATAGGGTCTCGCCCAGGCGGTTTTCAAGCTCAATTTGACACCGTAAAGTATGCCATGTGCTCGTAAGCTGAAAATGCCCCCAATTCACAGCCACACTTTCACACTTCCATCTGCATAGTGAGGCATGGGCCAATCCTACTGGCAAAATACCATGTACTGATTTGAAGCAAATCAACCAGTCAACTGAATGATATCACAAATATCAATAAACAAAAAGCCAACAAAAATTCTCATGGGGTCAAACCTGGTGGAATTTTAATTTCAAAGAATTTGAGGGGGACCAAAAATCCGCAACTGTGGACTAAGCCCTAAATGACGCAGTGAAGGATATATATCCACCTTCACTGGATTTGAAGGAAACTACAGATAACCCTACAGGCACATCGTATTTAGACCTATATCTCTATCAAAATGAAGCGGGCCTTCTCTCTCGTCGACTGTATGACAAAAGGTGATTACAATTTCGACATCGTAAACTATCCCTTTCTGGACAGTAATATTCCAGTGGGACCTGAATATGGCGTATACATATCACGCCTAGTAGCATCCTGTGTTAAATGTGACGACTTTAATCAACGTCACAAAACATTGTTGCAGAAACTTATAAAACAGGGCTACAACACCAAGCGCCTCCACTCAAATTTTCTCAAATTTGGCGATACATAGCAAAACACGACCGTAGCGTGCAGGATCTATGGCGTTACGTTTCGTAACTTGTGTCTAATTCCGCTTAACCCGGGGCTAGGGGCCGTGTGAACCCATGTACTTCAAGATCCTCATGGTGCTCATATGAACACTCACAATCAAAGCGTGACTGAAATACATCATTCTTTAGATGACGACTTTACAACGAATATTATGGATTAAGAATACTGATCAGCGCTACGGATTTGATATTTTTGGAACATCATGATGTCTTGCCGGCATCATTGAAAACTGTTGACCGCTGCTCTCTTGCAGGAAACAAGCCTATGTTTATGTATACTATGATTGTCTTTTCGAATTTGGTGCTAATACTGTTATATGGAATATGAAATACCTGAGATACAACACATATCACGAATCGTTAGATTCTTGGTATGTGCTTTAGAATAGGTTAACCAGAAGACTATTCTGTGGAGTCATGTGACGCAGTCAGTAAGTCGGCACCTCTTCCCACTTCTCTTATATGTGTTGTAATTTGGATTATGGGCGCGAATATTCTCTAATGGACGACGGCTGAATTATGAATGACGGACCAGACGCTTGTAATGAAGGTCGTGGCAGGGACCTGTTGTCCATCCCCATGCAGGACCACAAAATTGATGCCGAAATGTTTAAAGTCCAACGAGTTCTCTCGGTAGGCTCCGCTGAAACTGGTATTTTCGACACAGGCCAGGATCAATCGCTTGGGCAGTTCTCCCAGGAACAGGTTTTCTTTGTTGGCGCTCATATTCCCGGAAAGAGAACACTTTGGTTTGCACACATCGAATAGGGTACTGGGCTGGTTTTGTTTCCAAGGCTTCGAGGTGCCCAAGTTGAACCGATGGATTCGGTTTCACTCTTTTGCCCCTCTACGTCAGTGGCCATCAAGGCGAAGGTCGGGGTCGCCCGTATCAGTCGGATTTGGATGGGGATCTTGAAGAGGTACCAGTCTTGCATGAAGAGGTCTGCGTGCAGTCGACCGATGAGATCGACCGAGATGCCGTTCGCAGTGAAACCCCTCCGTTTGTTCCATCCCGCATTGGCGTTCTCCGTGCCCATGTGCACGGGTGAGTCCCGGTAGAATAAAGGGGCTGTCAACTAAGATTTTTTAGCCTCTCGGCCATACGACAACAGCGTTTCGATGTGGGGTCGATAGGGTTACGTGTTGGTCACTGATGAGTTTGTCGCTGGGAAAAATATCCACCTGTTGAAACATAGAGTGCAGCCAGAGATTCGTCGGGCCCACCGTTGCCTGGTCGATGAGTCTTGAGCCAACCCCATTAACGATCTTGGTACGTATGGGCTAAATCCACATAGGCCGTATCTGCATTGCTGATGGTGAACTCGATGGGCCCTGTTTCGTTGATGCTGGAGAAATGGTCTGTGTTGGCGAGACGGCACACAAATCAAATTCCCTGTTGGTGGAGGGGCAGAACTCAGGGTGGATTAAGGACATTTTTTCGCACAGATATCACGGGACTTCGAAGTGCGTCCTCGGTGGGTCGGACGCCGACTGGTGTGTGGTCTCGGCGGTGCAGGTCTTTTATTCCCTACGGTTCGTTGTACTTTGGCGACCAAGACACCTGCTTCTATGGCTCGGCGTTTCAGTGCTTCTCTTACGGGGACACCGCTGAACGCATCTCCAAGATCTTGCACCCCACTTCGGACCGCTTGTTTGTCGGCCGCTTTGACCCCACACGTTTTGACGATGCTCCCGAGTATGTCCCCTAGCACATGACCTCGTTGGATGCGTGTACCTGAAAAGACGGGAAGGCCACCTCCGGCCTGTATAATAGTTCATATAGCTGTGTACATCGCCCTCATAAGGCACCTTCATCATACAAAGTTGGGAGAGCGTACTTGCCGAAAATGAGGTGTGACCACCACTTTCCCAATTTCGAATACCAGAGGTTGTCCGGTATCATCCCTTATATCGATGGTGATGGTACTGATGTCAATCTGTCGCACCGGTAGATAGAGTACGTGTTAAAGCTCTGTGTGATCTGATCTCCGTAGTTTCCTTTTACTGGACAGACGTGAAGCAGGGGCGCATCGATATCACCGACAATGTGACCATACACCACATCCGAATAGACATAGTCCATACAAGCCAGCCTGAAGATCCAGCATGGTCTTCACCTGGAGCCGACCGGGTCATAGTTATCCGTCTCCAGTGCACACAGCTCCTTCAACGTCTTGCTGAAACGTACGGTCACATTGCTCTGGATGGTGGACAGAAACTTGTGGTTCCACTCGTCGTACGCCATGTTCAGGTAATCCGCAAACGGGAAGATACTTTTACCCACCGGAGGTCTTGCCTTTGCTGAGGTCACGCAACGTCTGGATGAATATTCTGGGTGTAGGGTACTGGCCTTCGGCAAGAGTGAAGTTATAGGTGTTGATTTCGTACACGACTTCGTACCACACCGTATCCTGTTGTACGTTGTACCACGTACTGGATATTCACTCGGCCACACTCCCAACGTCCGGGGAGATGTGAGGGATGTGGCAGCTGCGTGACATAACGGGCCAAGCTGTTGTTGGGAAACACCGCAGCCGAGCTGTTACTAGGTAGGGTGAGGTAAAGCATGACGACTGAGCTTTCCTGCTGCCGCTGTTGGTTTTAATAGGGTTCCCAGGCCTTGGGGGCTTGTTCCCGGCGTCGTGATCGTCGCGTTGACTTGCTACGTGTCATAGATATTGATGGCCGTAGTTTCAGGGGTGGAGTTGTAAAGGGGTGAAAAGAATGTACACGCAGTTGTGGTGTTTTGGGTGGTGACTCCGGTTTCCACTCGACTTCCCAAGTCCGTGGGGGTTGCGTCTGTCGTTGTGACTTGCGAGGTGCGTGCACCGGCGATTGCTGGTCACGCTGCATCCAGGCCCAGCGCTGGGGTTCCCCACCAATTCCTGTGGTACATGCACGTCTTTCAAGTCTTGAGCAAATTGCAACGCATATAAGGGAAGTGGGAAAAGGTGTCGACATACTGGCAGAGCCACATGACTTCACATTATATAGTCTTCCAGTTAATCTACTTTAAAGTACATACCAAGAATCTAACGATTCGTGATATGTGTTGTATCTCAGGTGCGCTTTAATTGTATCTGTTCATGTGGCAACTTGGATGATATGACCACACGGCCCCTAGCACCGGCATAAGCGTTATTAGATACAAATCTAGAGAGCTATGATGGAAATGCTCTGACAACTCGTATATTGGTAATTGGTGAGGACCTTCCATCCTCGAGGATCCGTGTGCGACCTACGTTGACGCATCGGGTCATTCATAAATTCGTCAGGTGGGTACCAGGGACCACCTGATTCTGTACCAGTAGTTCACCTTTATCATTCCAAGTCATGTTAGGATTGTCTTTCACTCGCTGTAATACCAGGCCAGCTTGTTTCTTGAACGACGCAGGTACACTCTTCAGGACTGTGGGACTGTGGGTGGTACCCCTGGTAATGGCGGCTGTTGGAGCGGTGCTGAGGTCGGCGGTGTGGCTCGTGGTAGTGCTGGTTGTGCGACTGACACCGGGCTTGCACCAGAGGCCTTGTATTGCCCCATGAACGTGATGTATCGTTGAAGCGTTTCATGGTACTGTTGTACTTTCTCACTGTGGCTTAACCCCGGTCATTTTAGAATCTGTTGCATCTCTTGATCGAGGGTGTTCATCGTCTTCATCGTAGGTAGGATCGGATACGGTGATTGGAGGCCTTGAAGCAGACGTGGGTCCACCAGAGTCATTTTTTTTCGTGTGGTTCATTGTCGATCGAAGAGTCAACCCAATACTGGCTCAGCACAGAGGCAGCCAACGGCGCTAAGATGGCCCCGAGAAATCCGTCTTTCTGTAAGGACTTTTTCTTCTGTGTTTCTGTAGAGTCCGGATACCTGTCTTATGTTGGGCAACTTCGCCATCTGAGCCGGAGTCAGTGGCACGTTCCCGTTTCAGATATTGAGTCCAATTTCACACAGACAGCACACGAGAGCAGGGTCTGCGCCACGTACAATAGTCCGAACCAATTCGGGTGGGGCCTTCTTCGATACACGGAGCGTCGGAGTGTGCTTCCGTACTAAAGCAGACATCCTGTTCAATTAACGCTGGAATCCCCACCGCTACACTTTTTCTTAGTGGACTAAAGAGATAACATAAACAAAAATGGTGTATTCTATATATTTTTATTGTCCCCATCATCACATACACACCCCAGCTAGGGGAGCCACTGTGAGTGTGTTTACATTATCATTACATCTATACGTGGTGGGTCTCCCCGGGAAAGATACCAGTCCGTAGTCGGAGGTGATCGGGGGTGGCTTGCTTCACATCAAAGAGCATATACCCGTGTTGAGGAGCTGTCGCGTCTTCAAATGCTTTGAATGCAAACTGAGTGCGTCCGGGGTACATCTGTCTCGCCAGGTGGCGCAGTTGTGTGGTATCTATCGGGTTTTTAAACCGTAGTGGGCATTTAAACCGCTGTTCCGATGCACTTTGTTTTTACTGAACCGATTCTGCACAATGTAGATGATGGCGAGCCGCCGATGATGACTGCCTTTGGTAAAGAGTTGGGTGACCTGCGCATCCGTCTCCACCATAAGATCATCCAGGACCACCAAAGTGTCCGGTTCCAAATCGGCCAAGTTGGGTAGGCCTTCCACGAACGCCGCTTGCCATTCTCCGTAACATCACACGACCCGGGCAATGGGTGGGGTAACCATGCTGCGGCGTGTTGAAGGAGTTTCCTGACGAATTGCGTCTTGCCGGAGCCCGTCGGCCCCGCAATGGGGCAGGTGAAGGGATGTTGCCACCGGGGATCCATGGTTGGAGGAGTATCCGCTGTTGTGGTAACCCGCTGTTATAAATTTGGTACGAATGAACCGGGATCGTCGGTTCGTCGAGCTTTGGTACCGTTGTCGACGGGTGTTCACTGAGGGTGATCGAAGAGGGCGTTACAATACTTGGTGTAGGTGTTGACCTGGGTTGTACACGGGATGTGGTAGTGGTCGTTAGATGAAGAGGTTTCACTGGCGTAGAGGCGGTCTGGTTTGACGGGCACTCACAGCAGGTGTCCTGGGTGGAACGAGTAGAGCGCTGAGATAGGCTACGTCGTAAAATACACCTCCGTGCAACACACCCAGCAGGGTTAGCAATGTCACTATGAGGCCCACTTGTGCTTTGCGCGTTTTTGGAGACGTTGTGTTTAGGGACGGTTGCACTGAGTTCATGGTCGAGCGTGGAATGAAGGATGACGGCGGTAGTGTCTGGTTTTATAGTCGTATCATCTGGTTGGCCGCGACCCAGGAAACGAAGGAACTGGGCCAGCTTTGCCACTTCACGAAGTATATAATCTTGCCGCGGCGGCGCTCGGTTTTCAGGATGCGTTCCACAGTGCAGTAGTCTTGCTTTGTTTTCACCACGGGCTGTAACTCTAGCTCATAAAACGCCCCTTGTAACGGTTCCCCTTGAAGATCCTCCAGTTTATAGACTCGCGGTTGTCGGGGTAGGCGCCGTTTAATCAGGAAGTGCTCATCGCTCCAGTAGTCAAGGTAACTCTTCTCGAACTTACCCTTGACTTTACTGATGCGTACAGGGTCCCCGACCTTGAACACCTTCTTCGGCCGTCGTTGCGATTGCATGGGGTACAAAATACAGCGGACTTGAACTTCGTTGCGTTGGGTCACTGTAATGGGGGCTCTCTGTATACTCCGATTGTAACCACTCACAAGTTTCGGGAGAACATCGATATACCGTCGTTTATTCTTGTAGGTGAAATATTTGTACAAGCTGCCTTTGAATGTCCTGTTGAACCTTTCTACGACGGAAGCCTTCGTCTCATTGTAGGTGTGAAAAAGAAGAACTTCTGAGCAATTCGGTGCCTTCGTCGGTTTGCAAATACAAGGGTTTGCCCCCGGTCTTGAATATGTGCTTGAACGCCGCTACGTTTGCTCATTGGGTCCTGCCGCCGTTACACGCAGGGCACAAGCCCAACCCAACTGAACGGCTAACCGCTTGTCTGGTGTAAACAGCTGGGCCACAATAGGCACCACTTTATCCATGGCTGTCCACAGATCAGGGTCTAGGGTGAAGCCTCGCGTAGGGTCATGGTAACGGTCTTCCACGATGGTGACTTTATCCTCATAGATGTGTAACCCCACCTGGGGTGTAAGGGAAGGATGGCTCGTAGGACTGGTGACATGGTTGAACAGATTATGAATGACGCACACGCTGAATGGCCCGCGTATATATACCCATCAATAGCATCATGACGTGATCCTGGACGTCACCGTATGTGAACTTTGACTCGGATGTAACCTTTAACCCGGAAGTGACCTTCACATGACCTTCGACCCGGATGTGACCTTTGACGCGAATGTGACATTTGACTCGGATATGACATCATCGTGACGTCACCGGATATGACGTCAGCTCCGCGATCACCCACAGTGTTTCCACCCACAATACTAAGGAATTTCCACTTATACTACTACTATTGGTCGTAGAGGGTCTCGTCTTGAAGCCCTCGTGCATGTAGACTACGACTGGGGTGATGTGGACTGGAAATGACGTCACGGGGTGCCTGTGTATTCTTGGAATAGTAGAGTGCATGGTGTTGTGTTGCAGCCTCCAACGTGTAGACGATGATTGGGATGGTTTTGTCTGGCGTATGGCGCGCAAGCGCAGTGGAGTAGTTGAGAAATGGGATATTTTGGCAATCCCGGGAAACGAGCTGGTAGAGAGAGCACATGCAGAGTTGCCTGTGTGCACACATGGGATATGCCTACCCTATACAATAGCCCATAGAGATAAATGGAGTGTATCCACCACAAGAATATTGAGAGAAAAAACGTCATCTGAGAGATCATCCATTGTAAAGAAACCACAGACCTTTGCACCCCAAAAACTGCCCGATTTCACACCTCGACTGGATATGCGCACCATACCATCATCCATACCGCCCCAGTCTCATTCCATATGCCGAGGTCACCCATTTCTTGAGTTTTCGGCATTTTGGGTGTAAAGTCCGTTTTAAGACCGGAAGTCAGACGAGCAGACGTGGCATGATCACTGAACGTGATGGTATGGGTGCCAGACGCCTTTCACCCTCCACAATTTATCCACCAAAACAAAACGAATAGAGTAGAGTAGTATTTTATTGCTCATTTCTGCCCAAAGGCTAAATTACAACACATATAAGGGAAGTGGGAAGAGGTGCCGACATACTGACAGAGCCACATGACTTCACAGTATAGTCTTCCGGTTAACCTATTCTAAAGCACATACCAAGAATCTAACGATTTGTGATATGTGTTTTTATTGTACCTGTTCATGTGGCAACTTTGATGATATGACCACTCGGCCCCTAGCACCGGCATAAGCGGTATTAGATGCAAATCTAGAGAGCTATGATAGAAATGCTTTAACAACTCGTATATTGGTAATTGGTGAGCTGTATCGTCGTCAGATGAAAATGACGGTATTTAACACACAGCTGTACAGGTACCCGAACATACACATAAAACAATACAATATCTTACGACAACATAATCTATTTAAACCCCTGCTATATGAGATAAGTCATTTTATTACTACTCACGGCACCCTGGTGTACCCTATATCCTTCGGGATATAGGGTACAGGGTGCACCACATGTAGGTGCGTGTGTGTGTGTATGAATTCAGAGCTCTTGGAGCATGTTTGAACCAGATTGAATCGGTTGTGCTAAAAATAGATGGCCAGCTAGCGTGCTATAAAAGCAAAGCGGCCTGACAGTTTCAGCAGACATTCGTACAACCACTTACGACACGATGTCCACCTGTACCACTTGCTCCAAGTCCTTTACACGCTTGCACGACTTACAACGCCATGAGTCTACCATCCACGACGCTACTGCCCAGTACACCTGCGAGACCTGTGGGGATACATTTAATCGCCTGGATAATTTACACCGCCATGAACGGTGTCTCCATGAGACATCCAGGCATCAATGTGGGGATTGTGGACATCGCTTCAGACTACACAGCCAGTTGAGATCTCACCAACGTGTAATCCATGGATATGCACGCTCGAGGGTTGAGGAACCCGTGATGTTTGACCCCATCCGTGAGTCTACTTTTCAAGGTGCTGTTGGCGAGTATACATGTTCGATCTGCAGGAAGTCATTTAATCGTAAGGATAATTTACGGCGACATCAACGGTCGGTCCATAAGGCACCCAGCCATGAATGCCAGCATTGCAGTCGAGTCTTCAGACTCCACAGTCAGTTGATCCCCATCAATCCGAAAGACGTCCACAGTTTGTGTTCCATCCTTCAACATGACCTGGTATGCAAGCAATGTCTTGCCGGCATCATTGAAAACTGTTGACCGCTTCTCTCTTGCAGGAAACAAGCCTATGTTTATGTATACTATGATTGTCTTTTTGAATTTGGTGCTAATACTGTTATATGGAATATGGAATAGGTCTTCGGATTATGGACGCGGATATTCTCAAATGGACGACGGCTGGATTATGAATGACGGACTAGACGCTTGTAATTATACTTATTCTGAGGGTCGGCTTCTGCTTGGACAAGAGCAGTCTGAGATCAGCACAATGAACTTCTGAATACACGGACAATAGCATAAGTGAATTGTAAACACACCCATAGCGGTTCTCCCAGCGTGGATGTGCTGTGATGGAGGGGATAATAAAAGGATTGGCTTGTAATCTTTGTTGTTGTTGCTGTTGCTCTCTTTTTGGACTAACCAATCAGGATAGTATTTATCACGGACTACACCCCGTAGAGCTACGTATAAGCGCATGTGTGACATGGTCTATAAAACACGGCCCTCTGGATCCCACACCCCCACTCCTATTGTTGCAGAGCCATGACGGAGACCCATTCCTACGCGACTCGCACTTTACAGCATGCGACCGTGGTTAATTCACTCACGGGTTACAGAGTAGTGGTTCGATCCATGATTGCAGATGGCAACGACAACGAGGGGCGACACCAGATCCTGAAAGAGTTCACAGAAGCGGTCATCAACAGAGTGGACTCGATGGAGAGGTGTGCTATCACCCACTACTACTGGACTGTGACAGCCATCCTTGATGCCCGGGCTATGGACCACGAGCGCTCACGCCGGAACCAGCGACGGCTCGTTGGCCTCGCCATGGTCTTTACCCTATTGACCCTGACGCTGTGGCAATGACAGCTCCGTCTTACAGCGACAGAAAAGAACGGCTCTTCAGAGCCTCAATATCTGCCGAAAGAGAATCTGGGCCTGATAGAAGTCCGGGATGGTGGAACATTCGTGAACATCCGGGCACTTTTACATCCGGGGAATTTTACATCCGTGTACATCCGGGTTCTTGTACATCCGGGGACTGTGGAACATCCGGAACTGTAGAACATCCGGGTACTCCTATGTTGGCCTATAAGAGCCAGAATTTTACGGCATTCATCATTTCCAGATCCACAGCCGATATGTTCTCTTGCACAACTTGCTCGAAGCGCTTTCATCGCCTGGACAGTTTACGTTGTCACACACGTGCACACCACGCAGTACACACGCATACATGTGCAGATTGTGATATGGTCTTTAAGCATCCCAGTCAATTGAGACGTCACCAAAATGTCATACACGGATCGCGCTCGCCACTCTCGAGACCGGATATTTCAGTTTCTAATAGAATGCATCTGAGAATGGAAGAACCCATGGAGGTCGATCCGCCGCCGTGAATTGAAGCGCCGATGGAAATTGATCCCAGTGTTGAATGGGAAAAATAAGAGCTCCGAGCTTCAGTATCATGGATTGCCCGAAGACGTTTAGGTTACACTGAACGAAGATTAAACTTTCTGAAATGGTGGCTTCTGATTGTTTGATAAGACGGCCACCTCCCCTCTTCTCTTCCCCTCTAACTATAAATACGGAAACACGCATGTTAGATGTACATTTCTCGCAACCTGTACCAGACCCGATCAAATGGAAAAGCCAGCCAATTCCAAGGCAGACGAGCAATCGTTGAAGATTGACGAACAGGTGCCGGTTCCCGCTCGACTCCCCAAAAGAGTTACCAAAAGATACCCGCCCATAACTATGGAAATGACAGATGATTTCTTCAGTGTGGGTTACAGCTCAACCAGGGGAGAGCCCGGAGATGTCCGCTACCATCGCCAGCGATGGCTGACCTGCCTTGAAGGTGTACCCTTGGTCGGGTGTGATCTTTAGACGAGGAGAGAGGAGATTTTCCTGTGGGCGAAGAGAGAGCTTGCCACCAAAGGCCGTTTTTTCCTTGTATGGGAAAATATGGCCGCAATTATCTCGAAAGAGAGACTTCCAACATATGTACAGACGGATGAATGAATGAGTAAGAATCACATTAGGTCACACCGAGCAAAGATGGAACTTTCTGAAACGGCGATTTCTGATTGGACAGCCGAGAATACATCTAACGGACAAGAACGAATATGACAAATGCAAATGGCGGCCTCTGATTGGACAAGAGGCTACTTGTATTGTAAACACACCCAACGCGGTTCCCCCAGCTTGAGTATGATGTACTGGTGGGGATAATAAAATGATTGACCTGTCATCCTAGTTGTTGTTGTTCTCTCACCGGCATCATGTTCTCTCATCATGCGACATTGTACAGAGTACATGTTCATTGAGAAAGAGAGAGAGAGAGAGAGATAATTAAGGTTTAACGTCGCATTCCGCAATATTTCAGCTATATAGCGATATGGACAGAGAGTATGTACATGGATTTGAACAGAGTATGTTCACATGGATGTGAACAGAGTACATGTAGAATGACACGCACAGAGTACATTTACATGGACAAGGAACATGTGTATTGAAAGAGTACATGTACAGGCAAGCAGTGCATGCATATTCACATAGTACATGTGCATGGCTATGCACAGAATACATGGACATGCGCAGAGTACATGTACATTAAATACAGGGAAGATATTGTCTAATACAGGACAGATATGGTATAATACAGGACAGATATGGTATAATACAGCACAGATTGGGTATAATACTGGATAGATATGGTATAATACAGCACAGATATGGTATAATACATTTTGTTACAAGTTTTTACATGTTACGGTGTGTACGTAGACATGTGACAAGTGCGCACCCGAGTGTACAGGATAGCGATGCTCTGATTGGTGGGGAGAACAACGTAGGAGAGTTATTGTGGGCTGCGGGCTTATAAAAGTGGCGGTAGGTGGGAATGTTCAGCATTTTCTGATACGCAGCCGACATGTTCTCTTGTTCGACCTGCCTGAAGCCATTTACTCGCCCAGAAGATTTGCGACGGCACGAGTCCTCCATCCACAACGGCGCACGGTATACTTGTATAACTTTCGCACGGTCATTTAATCGGGAAGATTTACTGCGCCACGAACGTTCACTCCACGAGGGCGCGATGGAACAATGTAATGAATGTGGTCAACTTTTCAAACGACCCAGTCAGTTAAGACGGCATCAGCGTTTAATTCATGGTCCGTCACCACGGTATGAGCGACAACTTCCCACTAAAGAGGCACCCAGGAGGATCAGTCCTAGTGAAGATGAGCCCGTGGAGACGAATGCCACTGGTGATGCGATCACAGAGAGCCCACCTATACCCACAGATCAGAAGAGCCTAAATATCCAGTCGGTCCCTAGCATTACTGTTTCGAGTCATACGCCTGACAACAACGAACATTTTCTGGAAGATGCGGTGGATGTTCCTAGCGATCTGTTACACGAAGACCATCCAGTGAGTGACATCTATCGGCGCCACTGGCCCATGATACGGCACTGTTTCCACCTATTCAAGATATCTACAATTTCCTACTGACTAACCTCGCCCGTCTACGCAGCTACGTGGAAGCCATCTTCAACGACCAAGCTACGTCCTTCAAATTAAATCTGGCGTTTGGTTATGTGCTGCCGCATAGAGAGACAGACCAAGTCCGATACTTTTACCCGAGCAGTAACAACCAAGTGCACGACCAACCGTTTACCATCATTAACCGTGCGTCGCTATAGAGACGATGCTGGACCAAGTGGACCAATTGGATGTCTTGGGATGGGCCTATGAACAGCGCCCCAACACCAAGTGGATAGTGGAGAGGGTCACCAATGTTACGTTCTTCGTGACAAAATTACGGAATCTTCCCATCGGATGAATGTATTCACCCATGCACTGATAGATACTCAGAATGCACAAACAACTATCTGAGAATATGTTGCCTCAACGGTATCCTGGCCTGCCCGATGACGATTAGAACAAATGGTTCAGAGCGAACATGGCCGAAGATTGAACTTTCTGAAAGGACGGCTTCTGATTGGACAAGAGCAGCTGAGAATACATCTAACGGGGAAGAACGAGTATGACAGATACAAATGGCGGCCTCTGATTGGACAAGAGGCTACTTGTATTGTAAACATATCCAACTCGGCTTCCCCAGCGTGGGTATGATGTAACATTGGGGAGAATAAACTATATGAAAAAACTTGTTGTTGTTGTTGTTGTTCTCTCTTCTGTCATCTTTGTTGTTGTTGTTGTTGTTCTCTCTCCGGTCTATATCATGGCGTCAAGGTGTTATGCTAGGGTGTTAAGACGTAACAACGGGCGTCACTGCATTTCGATGTATTGGTGGCAATTCCATGAAAATCAGAGCTTTTGGGCTAATTTACCAGGGCGTTGAGGCGTTGAGCTTGGCGTTGGCGGGCGTTGCTACAAGATGTCACTTCACACGACGCATGCGGACTAAGGGTGGTCAATTTCTACACCAAATACCTTACTTCACCGTCCCAAAACGCCCACTTTGGCTACTACTCGTACTGATGACGTCACCGATGACGTCACAGATGCAGTGGACATCCTTCAAATCGGGGTCTACACCCCGAGAGCTACAAAATGACACCCCACACGACGCATTCGGAGCAATAGTGGTCCATCTCTACACCAAATACCTTCCTTCACTTCCCCAAAATGGCCACTTTACTAACTACACCCAACTGCGCATGCGCAGATTGACGCGAATTGCAATAAAAAACACGCCATTCTGACTCTACCCCACAAAAGCTTCACTTTGACACCTCCCACAACCCATTTGGACCAATAGTGGTCCATATCGGCCCCAAAATGTCTATTTTCATGCTACGACCTGCCTGTGCATGACGATATTCCTACCCCACATCCACCCAGTCGGATGCTCCCTCACGTGTGCTTCATCGGACCAATAGTGGCCCACCTAAACCCCAAAACGTCTATTTCCATTCTTTTTTGCCACATTTTGCATGCGCAGAATGTTGAAAACGAACGACTCACTTGTCCAAGCGGATGCTCCTTCACGAATGCTTCACAACGATACCTCATACGACTCCATATGACCAATAGTAGCCCATCTAGACCCCAAAACGTCTATTTCCATACCCTTTTCCCACAATTCCCCGTCTGCGCACGCGCAGAATGTTGAAAACGAACGACACACTAGTCCAGGCGGATGCTCCCTCACGACTGCTTTACATTGATACCTCACTCGACTCCATCGGCTCACTAGTGGTCCACCTAGATCCCAAAACGTCTATTTTCATACCCTTTGTCTACTGCGTATGCACAGAATGACGTCAGTTCCACGTCACACCCATCCCTTCGGATGCTCCTTCACGAATGTTTCACATTGATAACTCATACGACTCCATAGGGCCAATAGTGGCCCACCTAGACCCCAAAACGTTTCTTCCAATGTCCTTTTCCCACAATTCCCTGTTTGCGCATGCGCAGAATGTTGACAACGGCCGAGACACTAGTCCAGGTGAATGGCCCCTCACATATGCTTCACATTGATACCTCACACAACTCCATCGGCCCATTAGGGGCTCACCTAGATCCCAAAACGTCTATTTCCATACCCTTGTCTACTGCGTATGCGTAGAATGACGATATTCCAACCCCACACTCAGCCCATCGGATGCCCCCTCACATATGCTTCACATTCATAACTCACTCGACCCAATCGGACCACTAGTGGCCCACCTCGACCGCAAAACGTCTATTTCCATACACTTTGTCTACCGCTCATGCGCAGAATGACGACATTTCAACCCCACACCCAGCCCATCAGATGCGCCCTCACATATGCTTCACATTGATACCTCATACGACTCCATCGATCCACTATAGGCCACCTGAAACCCAAAACGCCTATTTCCATACTCTTTTTATGCATTCCCCGTATATAACACAATGCTATTCTATGGATAACAACTTCTTTATTGCTGTGGAGCTGACGTTTCGTTGGAGATACTTCCAACTTTTTCAAAGCTAAAGTTGGAAGTATCTCCAACGAAACGTCAGCTCCACAGCAATAAAGAAGTTGGAAGTATCTCCAACGAAACGTCAGCTCCACAGCAATAAAGAAGTTGTTATCCATAGAATAGCATTGTGTTATATACGCCAACTTCTAAATGCCTATCAAAGAAATTATTCCCCGTATACATAAACATTGGAAGTCAACCTACGGGACTATTTCTGTCCGCGGAAGCAGACCGCATCACCGCCAGACCGCGTCACCGCGGAAAAATACAAAGGTCGAAGAACTATATAAAACTTGGCACCCAGCCAATGCTGATGCAATCTATAACCTTGAACTGGTGGCGCCTCCTGTCGGATGCAAGAGTTACCTCCCCCGGCAAAAGGTGAGTCTATATAGCTTTTCTATTATTATTTTGAATTAAAAAAAAAGTCTCTCAACGGTGATTCCGTCACGGTGGAATTCATGAAATATGCTTAAATTTGGTACAATTTCTACTGGCCATATGTCCAGGACTTTCCTATGTGAGTATTTTATAGGATGAAAAGTCATGAAAACCCACTTACCAGTGTGATACTTTTTCTCCATTCTGTAAGTTTACTTTAGACTCGTTGTCCTGGTAGTCCGTTATCCAGAATTGGATTTGCTCGTATATTTTGCATTACCCTGACGTTTTACACGCGCGATTAACGCGAGAGTTAGGGATTTGAGACCCGTAAGGGATTTTCGTCGTCCATCTTCAAATATTGTGGGAAAAACATATTGTAATAGCAAAAAGCAACCGAATTAAGCTATTTTTCTGTCATTCGGAAAGTTTTCATTCGAATGTAACCGGTTCTCTTCGTCATAAAACAATATACAAGAAACGAATCACCGAAATAATGTAAATCAATTATGGTAATCATTAGACCTTTCGATCCTCGTATTCTGCAACCAGCAGCATGGCCGCCATGCGTGGAGCAGCGTGCAGTTCATTGAAAAGAAACACGATTTGTCCAGCCTTTTTGACATGTATCAGCCCCTGTTCGAAATGCAGCTCCACGCAGACATGCTTTGTTAGATGCAAGTCTGGTCTAGCTAGCGGATTGCCACATAGGCTGGGAGTTTTACGAGGTGAAAATGAAGGGTGCAATTTTTTACTCGTTTTTCGTCGATTTCAACAACAACTTACGATAAAACAACAACAACAACAGAATTAATATGAAATAGGCAAAGCCTAGAAACGCGTGGAGAAGTACTTCTTCCTCTCGTTTCTGGCTTTGCAAGGGCGTCTACTCATAGAGGAACACGGGTCTCACAGAGAACAAAAAATCTAGCTGATCTGTTCGCCTCTAGCGGAAATTCAACTGGGGGTCAGATAACAACATGGAGGCGTATACATGGGACAGGATAATCGACTGAAATGCTTTGAATTCCATTGAAGAAACGGAAAGCTCGCTTTATACGGTATCCTTTATACTGGTTCGATTCTGACAATCTAAACGTTCCGGAATAGCTGAAGAGATTCTCTTTTCAAACATATATAGTTTGATAATAAAAGTATATTTGTTTTTGATATATTACTGGGCAACAGAAATAATTGTGTCGACTTCACTTAATTTTTTTTTCTGGACGGACCGACATGCGTTTTTTCTTGTCCGCAAAATTATTGCGTGAACTGACTGAAATACTTTTACGTTTCCGGAATGCTCTACTTTTTTACGAATAAACTGATATAAAATTTATGCATGTGCCTCCTACCGTTTTCCGTAAAAGGATTCGCTGAAATAAAGCGATTGAAAATCAAGACATTTTCAGCCGAATCGGCGGTTAAACGGGTGACTGCCGCGAGATAAAAACTCGGATTTGAAGGACTTCAGAAGAGTCCGAAAATCCGGAATCAGAATCGCGGGTAAGTTTATGGGAAGATTGGTTATGTCGGTGTGTCGTAAGTGTCGAATTAAATTTAAAAAGCATAGTTTGCACAAAAATATCCTATTCTTCGAATAAATGAATGTTTGTCATGTAATAACTTAATGTAAATGGAAATAGTATTTTTTTATGGTATAAATATAATTTTGAATTGATCATTAATTTTAAATACATATATTTTTATAATCGAAATGAAAAATGACCAGGAATATACATATTTTGTTCTCAGTAATTTTTGTTCTTGGATTTATTATTAATATAAATTTACTAATTGATAATTTTGACAAGCAAAAATGATTTTGGAACACTGTTCAAAGTAATTGGTCCTTTGTTCCGGAAATCCTAAAAAACAACAAAGTAGTAACATAAAAGAAATAATCTCTTTGTCTACTGAATAATGTCTGTCACAAAACCAGTCTGTAGAATTGTCATTTGGCTGAGCACAAGACAAATGTTTCCAAACGGTACACCTTTTCCTACCATCTTTCCAGTCACAACCTACGATGTCTTCAAAACAATCGGGCTTACCATACCAACAAAAACGACTAATAACTTTGTTCACCGACCTAATTCTGGTTTAAACAATATATTTATTTCAATGAAGAAATAGGGATGGACGAACAGGCCAGGCCTATGCAAACGCCTCTCCCGAGAGAATATATAATATAGATCAGTTAATTGATGGAAGGCTCAAAAAGTACAATAATGCAAAATTACCACATGTATCATAATGGATTAAGATGTACATATAATAATAATATCACAATGTATTGCAACAATGTATATATCTGTGTTGACTGATGCCATTGGATGTCGCATCAATGAAATTTGTAACATGGTGTGATAAAGTTAAATTGAAAATAAGAGATGGCAAGATATTTCAGTTAGGACTTGTATGTTGACTACTCACTTGGGGAATCTCTCAGATTGCAAAATAAATGTTTGGACACTGATAAAAATGTTTGTGTTTTCTTCATCGCTTAGGTTTTGGTTTCCAAATAATAGGCGTAATTGAGCAGGTTAGATGAATTATTTCTGGTTATACCATAACGGGGACAGAGAAGGAAGAAATGTTCTGGATTTTCATTACCATGGCCACAGGCACATGATGGATCTTCTGAGAGATGTCGGGAGTACATACCTACCTAATTCTAACTATCTTTCCACTCTCGTTAGTCCGTGGGAAGGGTGACATTTTCCCATCTTCTAAACACTGAAGTAAATGTTTTCTTAGAGTATGTGGATTGAAAGTCAAATAGTCAGGTGGCTTAGCGAAATTACCGTTACAGAGCGGATAAAAGCACCAAATTTGGCAAGTAACTTCCGTTATGCTTATTATTCAATTTTAGCCTAGGAGCCCTCTTGATTTTTTCGAGATTTCCAAAATCCAAGATGGCCAACATATATGATAAAATCTTGGATTATAGGAGACAAGACAAGGCCCCATAGTTCCAAAGTAAAGATTCTGGGACCATTTAACCTGGTTTTGGGCATGCATACATGTAGCAACGTTTCCAATACACTACCATAATTGCATTTACTTTTTACCGCTGGAAGACGAATTTCGAGATATTGGAGTAGTATACAAAGGTGAAATTCCCGCGTGCTGAGGCTGATGACGTCATGTGGCCGAAGCTGATGTCATTTGCGGGTCAAAGGTCACTTCCGGGTCAAAGGTCACTTCAGTTCCGAGGTCACGTCCAGATCAAAGATCACTTCCGGTGGTGATGCAGTCACTTCCGGCACCGGTTGATAAGTCAATGTGAATTGGCTTCCCAGTCACGTCAATGTTAATGGAGCAGCCGATCCGCTTGAATTACTGGGAATCTTTGGGAATGTTCGGTCATCTCCGGGAATGTCCGGAGAGTAATTGACCTTAGAGGTCAATCCTACCTTGCCACGTCAATGTTCTAGCCATATATCAGGGGTCGAAATGTTTTTTGAGAATTACTTGTCACTGTGACAGGTAACTATTTTTGTTACTTGTCACCCTGATACTTCAGCTTGTCACTCCTACTAAAACTTTTTTCACCATACTCTCATCATTTATTCCAACCAGTCTCCATTCTCCAGGCATTGGAGAATTTGAACACACATTTTTTTTTCCGATCGCGAGACATTTATGACAGCGACAAATTTGTCTCCTTCGTTTAGCTCTGCATTGCCAAGATGGATGTCCTTACTCCCTGATGTTAACTCAGTGGGCTCATTTCTGCCACCAGACTGTTCCACTATTAGGAAGTTCAAAGTAAAATGTCAACAGAACATTCCATTATGAGATTAAATTTGCTGGAATGATATTTTCTTAAGGATCATAACAGCAGGAGGGTTTTATCAACTTTTTTGTGGGTTACCCAGTTTTTGGGAAATTTTGAAATTTTCGTTTACTTTATCCATTAGTTTTGCCTTTCAAGCGGATCGTGTGCAAATCTAGCGGGAGATTAATCCTGCATGGAGTTTGATGTACCCGAGCTCTCGTGTTGTATGGCAGCGGGATGAATGACGAAGTGAAGAATGTCCGATGTGAATAAAACGAAACTCAACAACTGTTTCCAGGAAGACAATTCAGTCATGTTAGGCCTGTATTAGCTCGTAATTCAGTATTTTTAGGACAGAATAGTTACTTGTCGCGGCGACAGGTGGAATTTTAATTTAGTTGTCACTTGAAAAAATGACTTGTCGGCGACAGGTAGACAGGCGTTATTTCGACCGCTGTATATGTTATAGCCTCTCTAGCCAGCGAGAGAAGGAAAATTCCCATACATAGCAATAGACTTCGAGACTGCTGATAGTCCACCGACTGATACCGAAACAGAGACTGCTGAGAGTCTATCTACTGATACAGAGAGCTTGATCTCAGATAGTCAACCTACATCCCAGGAAGAAGGGGAATCCCCATGACCCTGGTGGGAGTAGAACCAGCAATGCGGACACCAAAGGCTGACACTTTATCCAATTGGTCGCGAGTTAGTATAATAGGAAAGGTTGAAAATATCCTGATGCATCTCAAGTACTAGAAGGCGGGTCCCCGACATATACTTCTATGTCCAGCCAAATAGGCCCATTTCCCAATGGGCCTATTTGGCTGGACATAGAAGTATATGTCAGGGACCCACCTTCTAGTACTTGAGATGTACACATGAATATTTTTTCTGTCTCATGCTGTGGAGTACTATGGAGGTGTCCCGAGGTTATTGGATGAATTTCGCTGAAAAATTCTGACTGCGCAAGTGTGGTGCATAGGCAGATGTGGGATGTACCTTTTGGGGTCTAGGTGGACCATCCGTAGTCCCAATGGGTCGTGTGAGGTGATGTGTCATACAGTCCGACTGATATGTAGTGGAAATGCCGTCCATCTGCGCATGCGCATACAGAGAATAGTACAAAAGGAGCATTTGATTGGACATTTTAACCGTAAAATGTAAAATGACCAACTATAGTGTGAAACAGCTCAGTTGTAGCAATATCTGCTTCGAGCTAAAAATAATCGCCTTGAATTTGACGAGTAACATTGACTAAATTGAGCAAGAGTTTCGGATGACCCTGTGTCTGCAATCTTGAATTCCTGAATTATTTTTCTAGCTGATGATTATAGGAATAGAGCCAAACTAGGTCCATAAATAGACAGATCGAGCTGTATTGTGAATAGACTTGGCTTTGAGAAATTGTTACTTTCAACTCCATGTAAACACAATACCTTGAATTATACAAGCAAAATGAAAATATGAGTCCCATATGAACCCACGTGGTCATCATTTTGAAGTTAACAATTGTATTCTCAGCTGAAGATTATGCCAACAGAATAAAATTTGATAAGCTATGATGTTATGCTGCTCAATTTAAACAAGTTTGTACCTTGTCTGAAAATAATACCATGCATTATACAAGTAACATGAAAACAATCAGGCATTTCCGGATGGCTCCTTGTAGTCGCCATTTTGAATTTAACCATCATTTTTAATCTGGAGACAAGCAATTAGATTAAAAATGGACACAAAGTATTTGGCTATGATCAAGAATAATGCCTTGATCAATATGAGCAACAGGAAAAAGTATGATTTCAAATGGCCCAATATGGCCGCCATTTTGAATTTCACCATAAAATCCCAGGCATGTGTAAATAGATTTAATATGGGCATAAGATGTCAGGCCATGTTCCGAGATCTCTCGGTTCTGATACATTTGAAAAATGAGCTAAGAATATTGCAATGAACTATACGCGCAACATGAAAACGAGTGATTTCAGATGACCCTATATGGCCACCATTTTGAATTTGACCATCAATTCTTAATCTTAGATATATGTTATTGTTATATATATCTTTATTGTTGCATTAAGCCATCCGGCCCATGAGCACATTACAGAAAATATACATCTTTGGCAGAGCAGCAAACAGTTGGCAAAACGCCTTACTATACACGTACATGCAATAAATTAATCATTAGTAATTTCTGAGCATAATTTAAATGATTTTGAAATGTAGGAAGACAGATTTATTACAACTGTGCAGGGGTCATTAGATATTAATTGTACCATTTTTTCGATATTTGGATGTTGCCAATAATACTTTGGAATGTATTTTACCCTTAAGTTGGTGTAAAATGGACATAGTAAGACAAAATGGAATTCATCCTCAATCAAAGCACAATTAGGACATTTCGGTCCTCAATTTTTGTTTTTATTGGCTTGTGCCACCTACCAACTTCGATTTGAAGATGGTGGGAGGAGGTTCGAAATCTTGTCAATGCCATTCTATGAGATTTGACTGCGAGAACGTCCAAATATGGTTGAAAACAAAAACTACTAATTCGAATATAAAATGTTGCTCTAGTGGACAAAACAGGTCGAGCATGCCATTCTTGAACAAAACGGTCATTTAACCTTTGTCTCACCAATGATAGGAAAGTAGTTTCATTTCCCACTTGCTGGGTATGCCAAGCATAATACAAACCCAAATGACCCAAAAGATGGCGTAATAGACTGGCCCACGAAATTTTGTTAGGATGAAATTCCAGATCGTCTAATAGTATACCATAAACCTGTTTTACAATCTTTTTATCGTCCATAGATAAAATTTTCAACCAAAATTTAACAATCTTATACAACCGTCTCGTTAACAACGTTGTACGACAATCGGGCCCTACTTCCGGAGTTGCGCGCACAAACTTTAAGGCAGAAAACTACGCGAATGAAGGGAGACAACTCGATTAACATGCAAATTAATAGGCAATGGCCTAAGACGGCTCACATTTATAGTCGTGATTTAGCGTCGTCGATCGGAGGAAATTTATTGATGAGATACATTGGTCAAAAAACTTATATCATGCATAGTTTATAAAACATATTTTTATGACAAATGCTGAGTAAATTGACATTATAGCAATCTTCAAACCTGGGCCAACAGGGCAGTGGGTACGGCCTATTCCGCGAATATATCACGGGGGATACGCCAGAGATGGTAACCAACATTTGATAACTGTGCCTTTATCTTTTCGATATTTGATTCTGTTTAATTACAGATACCCGTTTCAGAAATATATCTTTTGCTACACATTTCTTTCGCCCCAGGACGAGAAGTTTACCGTAAAAGATGGTGTCGATTTGACGGGAATTTTCCGTGATACACCGGCACAAAACATATTAATTGATTCATTGAAAACGCATCCATAAAATATAAATCTAAATTAAATAGTTTTCATCTCTGGTATTATAGGATCATGAAAATATACACATATTTGTATATTCATCGTTTTTCTAGTAATGTTTACCAGAAAAGTCGGATTGAATTCGCCTAGAATTTTCCGCGATATACCGATACCAGGTTTCAATACCGGTAACTTACTATGAAAATGCATCCCATCAAATAAAAATCTAACTGCTTATTTTTCATTTCGAGTATTATATAGGATCATTAAAATATAAATATTATTGCTGTATTTTAAGCCGTTTTCTTGTAATAGTTATTGGAAAAGATGGTGTCAATTCGCCAGGAATTTTCCGCGATATGTTTACCGACACTAGGTACCGGTATTGATAACTTTACTTGAAAAGGCTTCCGTAAAATAAAAATCTAAATGCAGGAATTTCTTTATAGTTTTATAGGATCATGAAATAAAATATCATTTCTGTTTCTTAGGTTCCTTATAATATCAATGGGAAAAGATGGTGTCGATTTGACGGGAATTTTTCGCGATATTTCCGACAGTATAGGTTTTGATAACTTTCCTTTGCGAACGCATCCATAGAATAAAAACCTAAATACATATTTTCATCTCAGTATTATAGCATCATGAAAATATGAATGAATTATTATCATAAATAATATCATTGTCTTCAGCTATTTCTTGCGATCTTTACTTGTACACGGGTGTCGGTGACACGATTTGCCGCGATTTTTACAGAAATTCGCCAGGACAGGCTTCCATATAAAAAGCATAGGTTGGGACCAATAGATATCCGGTAGCTAAAATGACACCCAAGACCTTGACTCAAAACGATATTTGGTGTATGTCACGGCTGATAAAAAGTGGCATTGCAACACTAGATTGCTTTTGATCAAAGTGACAAATGAATAGAAAATGACAATTTGGTCAGAACGGATACGATAGTTTTGTGTTTTGTAAAAACGATGATACCGTACCATTAGTACAAATTTTATTTCTAAATATATAGTCGCATTAGCCTAGCCTCATAAAGAAGATAAGGCATCTTATAATAAAGAAGTTCAAATTCAAACTTAGTTCCGTAGGACATGAAATATGAATATTAAAATAGCTCAATTTACCGTGTATGCCGTACCGAAGGCCTCAGTTTATCCACTGCTAAATTGTTCATTTGCTTAGAATTTGTCATGAAAATATACAAAAACGAATTCAAGTTTTGTGACAAATGAATCGTATCCATAAATTTCGTTTCAAGATATGACGCTAAATCGTGACTATAAATGATAACTGTTTGGGACTACTGCCTATAAATTTGCATGTTAATCGAGTTGTCTCCCTTGATACTTTCAATCTTTTGCCTTCAAGCAGAGGGCGCACAGTCTGTTTACAAACAGCGATGACGTCACAGGATTTTCCTCTATAGTACGGGACACAATTTTTGCTTTGAAATATAGAACTAAGTAGGAGAAAATTACCGATTTCAGATGCAGAAGATATCTTAGCTCCCCAACATATATGTTAGAATGGTAATTGAGTTGCACTTTTTATACGCCCGCCAAAAGCGGACGTATTATGTGATGGCGGTTTCCGACCGTCTGTCCGTCTGTCCGGTTCTCGTGTCCGGTCTATATCTGGAACAGTTTCCTATCTACAGTTTCAATTTTTGGTCAGTGGATACCCTACGGGGAGACGATGTGTCGCGTACCAAAATAAAGGTCGAGGTCAAAGGTCAAAGGTCACAGGCCTAAAAAACGGGAAATCACTGAAGTGTTCGTGTCCGGTCTATATCTGTGAACGTTTTCTATTCACAGCTGCAATGTTTTGTGAGTGGATATGCTAGGTGGAGACGATGTGTCGCGTACCAAAATTGAAGTAATGGTCAGAGGTCAAAGGTCACTGTTGCCTAAAATCAGGAAATCATTGATCGTAGACAGTTTTCTATCTACAGTTCTAATTTTTGGTGAGTGGATGCCCTAGGGGAGAATGATGTGTTGCATACTAAATGTAGGTCAAGGTCAGAGGTCAAAGGTCAGTGTGACTGAAAAATCAGGAAATCATTAAAAATTTCTAATTTCTAATTTTGTGAGTGGATTCAAATTTGAGTTGTACACCCCAATGATGTGTCGCATACCAAAATGTAGGTCAAGGTCGAAGGTCAAAGGTCACTGTGCTCCCAAAATCAGGAAATGATTAAAAATAACATTTCTTTGTGTCAGTAGATATATTAGGGGGACACGATGTGTCACATATCAAAATGTAGGTCAAGGTCAAAGGTCAAGGTCACTGTGACCCCAAAATCGTGAAATTGTTAAAAATCATGATTTTTTGTGTCCCTTGAGAAATTATGGGGAGACGGTTTGTCATGCACCAAAATTAAGGTCAATAGTCAAGGTCACTGTGACTCTGGAATCCAGAAATCTTTGAAAATTATTTTTTTTGTGTCAGTAGATACATTAGGGGGACATGATGTGTCACGCACAAAAATGTAGGTCAAGGCCGAACGTCCAGGTCACTGTGACCCCCAAAAGCATGAAATTCATAAAAATCATGATTTTTTTGTGTCCATTGATACATTGAGGGAAGACGATGTGTCTTGTACCAAAATTTAGGTCAAATGTCAAGGTCACTGTGCCCAAAATCAGGAAATCATTACAAGTCACATTTTCATATGCCTGTCGAAGACGAGGTCATGTAATGCGATGTTGGGTTCTGTCCATTATCCGTTAACATTTGTTGTCCCATGCGATATCTCTAGTTTCAAGGTATGGATTGGTACCAAATTTTGAGTATATCTTACTCGCATGGCAAAGAGGAGCCATACATCAATTTGTCAAAGGTCAAGGTCACAGTCCTCCAAACCTGAATCAAGTTTAGCTGACTTTATGTGTTAGGTTGGAATATTCAGAGTTCTCTCCCCTACATGTATATAGCATTTGTCCTGTGGAGTTGCCTGCCGTGTTTGAAACAGCTACATATTTAGTTAAACTGTTGTGAAATAAAAACCATACAATTACTAATTTAACGGGGAGATGGGTCCTTTATGACCTTCATACCTGTTTGAATATTAACTCAACAACAAAGGTTTACTTCATCACTTTCTTCTTCCTTCAAGAAAAATTTTCTCGTCTGAGAGAAATCCATTTGCAGAAAAACTATTATTTTCTTGTGTTTGACTATTGTCGATTTCAGTGTGGGATATGTGAGCTCTCGGCTCTTGCTCCAAGGTCAACTAGTTGCCAAGAGTTAAGCTCATTTTAGGTTATCATTCAATATAAGATGTGATATATGTTACATTCTCAGAAGTACAAAATTGTAGACCTTTCTCTGGATTGCTAGCTACCAATTGGAATCAAGGCTATTAAACAACCTTGAAATTTGGACCAATGTGATTCCAGATATATGGGCGTATATTGAAGCCCCTTGGGCTCTTGTTTATGATAAATCTCATTAACTTCAATGTTAATTTCTAGACTTCCAGAGGGGGGAACAGCGGGGGACTGACGTCATCATGAGTCCCAGAATGGTGCGTGTGGTGCGAATGCACCCCCATTTTTGCCCGTAGATTGCAAAATACAAAAATTTTGTACATGTCAAACCCCAGTTTAGCATTAAAATACGCTAAAATGCGGGAAATCAAGCGTAAAAATTCAAAATTTTCTGGGGCGGAAACCTCGAACCCCTCATAATGGCACACCCTTGGTGCGCATTCCTGGTATGGTGAGAAATGGGAAATCAAGGGCGGATCTACGGTGTCGGGGGGGGGGGTCGGGAATTTTCTTTTTAAGCATCAGCGCATCCTGGTATTCCACATAGAAATAATGTCTTGAATTGATATATACATGTAAAATAAACGAATGTGGATTATGTAATTAGAGTATAGATGTATTGAACAGACCATCTATTCATGTAGTTTGTGAGCGTAATATTTAAGTTATCAATATGTATCAAATATCAAACATTGTCGCCGCGAGCGCACCATGTGACATAGTTTGTTATAGGCCTGTTCTGTATGTGTCAAATCAGAAAGTCAAATGGAGTCCATCATAATGTGTGATATTTTTCAGTATCGATGCGTGCTTATGCAAACCACCAAAAGTGAAAATAGTATCTAAAATCTACATTATGTTCAAATTTATTCCCGAAAAATGCGTAGAAGGCATCTCCGGCATCCTGGGGCTCCATAGCATCTTGGGCCTAGGAGGCCCCTCACTGGTTGATCTGACAGGATTCGCTTCTTTTAGCTTTGTGTAAATCAATCGGTACGCGTGTAACAAAGTCAAATGAATTCAGGCATGAGGTGTCACCGTGTGCTTTTTTTTCAACATTGATGTGTGCTTATAAATACGAAACAAATGTGAAAATATAACTATAAGTCTGCATTCATTATGCCCGGGAAAGCGCTTAGAACGCATCTCCGGTGATCTGGGCCCCCGGAGTTTCCGGACCCTCGCATGTTGGGCTGTGATAGTCGACCCCCCTATGAACTTTCGCTAGATCCACCCTTGGAAAATGAAAAAATTCACACCCTATCTTTTGAAATCCTAGTGACGCCCCTGCTTTGCCTATTCATATCAAATTTTCACTAGCTCTAAATTAACACAATTCCAATGACTTGCAGTACAGTTTACAGTTGAAGATTGACGCAAAAGGAGTTACAGTAGGTTTGATAAGTTTAATTTTTTTTTTGTCATAGCAAATAAATCAAGGTACTCACGTAAACAGGGAAGCCACGAGATCAAGATAACTTTTACAATTGAAGCGTACAACAAGCCAAATGATCACAACCAGTAAGTTCCACATGCACTGGGTTTAAAACGTGAAATCACAAGCAAAACTGCAAGTTTTAGCAGAATGGAAGTCGGGTGTTCAAAGAGAAAACAATTAGAGGGTCACGTAGCTGACGTAAGAAAATTAAGTCCTGCGTTGCCGTGTTGACCGAGCGCACTGTGTAACACAGGCGAGTCACACCCGTCGGGCGCCTCATTTTTTTTCTTCCCGGGAAAGCGGAAGAGTGGGTCTATAAAATGTTTCAAAGATTACAGACAATTTACAGACTTTTAGAACGAAAGATTTCTACAGTTGTTCATTCTATTAAAACCATTCCTTATGATATTGCTCACTGAAGTGTTCGTGTCCGATATATATCTGTGAACGTTTTCTATCCACAGTTGCAATTTTTAGTGAGTAGATACACTAGGTGAAGTCGATGTGTCGCGTACTGAAATTGAGGTCGAGGTCAGAGGTCAAAGGTCACTGTTGCCTAAAAATCAGAAAATGATTGATCATTGACAGTTTTCTATCTACAGTTCTAATTTTTGGTGAGTGGATGCCCTAGGGGGAAACGATGTGTTGAAGACCAAATGTAGGTCGATGTCAAAGGTCAGTGTGACTGAAAAAGCAGAAAATCATTACAAATTTCCAATTTCTTTGAGTGGATTCAGTAGGGGGAAATGAAGGGTCGCATACCAAAAATTAGGTCAAGGTCGAAGGTCAAAGGTCAATATGAACCTAGAATCGGGGGAAATATTAAAAATAACTTTTTTTGTGTCAGTAGATAGGCCTACATTAGGGGGACACGATGTGTCTCCTACCAAAATGTGGGTCAAGGTCACTGACCCCAAAATTGTTAAAAATCATGATTTTTTTGTGTCCATTGACAAATTATGGGGAAACGGTTTTGTCATGTACCAAAATTCAGGTCAAGGTCAATAGTCGAGGTCACTGTGACTCTAGAATCAAGAAATCTTTAAAAATTACTGTTTTTGTGTGTCAGTTGATACATTAGGGGGACATGATGTGTCACATACCAAAATATAGGTCAAAGCCGAAAGTCAAAATTATGAAATTGTTTCTGACCCCCAAAATTAAGAAATTTATAAAAATCATGATTTATTTGTGTGCATTGATACATTGAGGGAAGAGGATGTGTCCTGTACCAAAATTAGATCAAGGTCAAAGGTCAAGGTCACTGACAGGCGAAGGTCACTGACCCCAAATTAGGAAATCATTAAAAATAACCTTTTTGGTGCCAGTAGATACATTAGGGGGACACAATGTGTTACGTACCAAAATGTGGGTCAAAGGTCAAGGTCACTGATTTGAAATCATGAAATTGTTGAAAATCATGATTTTGTTGTGTCCATTGATACATTAAGGAGAGACGATGTGTTATGTACCAAAATTTAGGTCAAAGGTCAAGGTCACTGTGACCCCAATATCAAGAAATTATTAAGTCACATTTTCATATTCTGTCGAAGACGAGCTCATGTAACGCGATGGTGAGTTTTGCCCATCTATCCGTCTAATTATCCATTACCATTTGTTGTCCGTGTGATATCTTTAGTTTCAAGGTATGGATTGGTACCAAATTCGGGATATACCTTACTCGCATGGCAAAGAGGTGTCATATTCATTTTGAGATGAGTTTGTGAAAGGTCAAGGTCACAGTCCCTCAAATAGTCAGAGTTGTCTCCCCTACATATGGTATTTGTCCTGTGGAGTTGTCTTCCATGTTTGATGCATGTAAGAAACAGCTACATGTACATTTAGTTAAACTGTTATTTGAAGGAAAAGTACTATTTTCTTGTGTTTGACTATTGTCAATTTCACTTGTGGGATATTTGAGCTCTCGGCTCTTGTTTTCCAGGTCACCTAATTACCAAGAGTTAAGCCCATTTTAGTTATCATTCAATGTAAGATGTGATATGTTACATTCTCAAAAGCACAAAATCATAAAATCTTCGAAATTTGGACCAGTGTAATTTCGGATGTACGGGCGTATATTGAAGCCCCTTGGGCTCTTGTTAAAGGTTATACAAAATGGTCTCAAAATCTGCTACTTTTTTGTGCTAAATTGTTGTAGAGGTGATTATATAGACTTGTTTTACATTTTTGTATGTTTTCAAACTGCCCAAGGTTGGAAATAGCAGCAGTAAAGTGCGACAATTTCACGCCCCTTTCAAAACGGCGAAAGCTGTGATCGCTTGACCTGTGACGTCACAACCTGATTAAGATCTCGGTCAAATGCCTGTTGTGACGTCAAAATGTCAGCGACATCACGCTAGAACTCCCACAGTTGGGTGAATCTTTCGTAACAACGCCCGACGTCATAGACTATGACGTTTACGGCGCAATCGTAATCAGGTTGTGACGTCATGCACCGGAGGTCATGGCTCCAATACGTTTTCTCTCACATGTGTGCTATTCGTGTCCTAAACGCCACTTCGACGACATTATTCAAGAAAAAAATACTAATTTGTTGTTTGGAACACCACCGGGTATGTTTTAATGCAAAGTAGTATAGAGTCATTTGGTATAACCTTTAAATATTTAGATTTTTGTCCTCCGCCATGAAGTGGTGGAAGGACTTGGAAATGCTACATGTAGCTGTCCATCCTTCCGTCGGCCCGTCCGTCCCACATCTTGTGAACGCGATATCTCCAGAACAATTCGACCAATCGACTTCAAACTTGAGAAGGTGCTTCACATCAGTTAGATGGCCATTGGTACTGATTTTCACTGAGGTACGTTATCCAAGATGGCTGTCATTGACCATATTGGATTCCGTCCGTCCCGCATCTTGTGAACGCGATATCTTGAGAACAATTTGACCAATCAAATTCAAACTCGAGAAGGTGCTTCACATCAGTTAGACGGTCATTGGTATTGATTTTCATTGAGGTAGTATGTAATCCAAGATGTTTGCCATTGACCATCTTGGATTCCATCCGTCCCGCATCTTGTGAACATGATATCTTGAGAACAACTGGATCAATCGACTTCAAACTCGAGAAGGGGCTTCACACCAGTCAGATGGCCATTGGTATTGCTTTTCACTTATGTACATATTCCAAGATGGCTGCCATTGACCATCTTTCCAAGATGGCTACCATTGACCATCTTGGATTCCGTCTGTCCCACGTCTTGTGAACGCGCTATCGTGAGAACAATTTGTCCGATTGACTTCAAACTTGAGAAGGTGCTTCACATCAGTTAGACGGCCATTGGTATTGATTTTCATTGAGGTAGTATGTAATCCAAGATGTTTGCCATTGACCATCTTGGATTCCATCCCTCCCGCATCTTGTGAACACGATATCTTGAGAACAATTGGCCCAATTGACTTCAAACTTGAGAAGGTGCTTCACGGTACGTAGTCCAAGATGGCTGCCATTGACCATCTTTCCAAGATGGCTGCCATTGATCATCTTGGATTCCATCTGTCCCGCACCTTGTGAATGTGGTATGTTGAGAATAATTCGCCCGATTCACTTCATACTTGAGGTGGTTCACATCAGTTAGATGACCATTGGTATTGATTTCATTGAGATAGCATGTAATCCCAAGATGGCTACCATTGACCATCTTGGATTCCATTCGTCCTGCATCTTGTGAACGCGGTATCTTGAGAACAATTCATCTGATTGCCTTCAAACTTGAGAAGGGTGCTTCACATCAGTTAGACGGCCATTGATATTGATTTTCATTGAGGTAGTATGTAATCCAAGGTGAAGGAAAGTAATTAGATGAATCAGAGTAAGTTTTGTCCGAAACAGAACACAAAACTAGGCAATACAAAATCGCAATACAGATTTCTCTGAACAAAACTAGGCCATTATATTTCAATACCAAGATGGCATATTGGTTAAGTGCGCGCGTGGCAGATAAGATTGGCCAGAGACAGACTAGAGACAATGTAATTCTATAATTAATTATAGTTGTTTGGGGTCCCTGGTCAGTGAGATTGGGTCTGTCGGTCGGAAAAAGTTTTTATATTTTTTTAATTTTTTATTGCTGAAAAGTCCGTCAATTTAGTTCCAACTGGCAAAAATTTATAAATCAATTATTCCTCATAGTTATTGAATAACGGGTACTCTTTGGTATGACTGCTAAATATACATGTACTTAGCAGAAATTTATCCCCAAATATCATGACGAGAATGCCGCAAGAACCAAAGAGAAGCGTAACTTTTCGTTGATGTTATTGTTGTGCAACTCCCGTCAGATTGACATGCCGCCAGCCGGCCCCACGTTGTCATCTTCGCGTAGATAGCCACCTCTCTTCTCAGAATATTTCTGGGGATTACAGCCAATAGCAGGGCATGAATTTACCAAAAAACTTTACCAGACCATCGGGCTGGTATATTTCATTATACAAAGGTGAAATTCTTTAATTATAACCAGCCAGTCGGGCTGGTTAGCTAGCTTTAGAACTATATTCAACCAGACAAGTTCTAAATTCACCAGCCACGGGCTGCCGGGCTTGCGGCAATTTCGAGCCCTGAATAGGTATGACTTCTCTTCACATAACATGGTATCGGATCGACAACAAATGATGAATAAAAATATATTCACAAAATAATGTGATCAAAAATCACCAGCCATGCACTGTCATATTCGCTGCCACGATGGTCGTGCATCAGCAAAGAGACAAATAGAACCGTACGTTGCTGCAAACGTGCTTAAAGTGTTCACCTCATTGGCAACCTTAGTTGAATCGTATTCCTTTCTCATTGGTTCGGCACAGTGCGGCTGCCCCTTTATTTGGTTTTCTTTTTCCTGACAAAAAGACAACTGGGCTGCCATTCGACATGCAGTCTGGTGTCGGGAAGTCTCGTGTGACTTGCCATGTTCAATATTTCGAGGCCTCCGATCGCCACTGACTCCGGGCATCTATTTTTATCTCCAGCAGAGATCGATTACGGGGTGTCCAGTTTTCGCCATTGTTCGTGGTATATTGATACAGGAATTGGAGTAAACAACGTGCTCATCGACACAAAAGTTATGTTTAGATAATTTAAACATTCTGAATAGATGTAAAAACAAGCGCATATTACCGACAATTCCATACTTTCAAGACGGGACGCAATTTTTTTTCCAATGATGCCCCATGTATTGCAAAAATCGGGATTTGGTCAGTGTATTGTAAAAGACAAATTACAAAAATCGGCGGACGCTGATTCACCTAATTACTTTCCTTCACTCAATATGGCTGCCATTGGCCATCATGGATTTAACTCACCAGATAAACGTCTCTTCCCACATACAGATATCCACTTTCCAAGTTATATTTATGGAGATACTGGAAGCGTATATGCTGTACGCTCTCAAACAGGCTACTTGGCGGAGGACCTGCTAGGTACTCAGCATGTGTGTACTGAATCAGCCACACATAAGCGTTTTCCGTACCAAATTCATTAAAAGTATGAGATGACAGTAGTGTACGATACAGAGGACCAAATTCCATAGAGGTGCTAACATCACAGATGTGACCGGACAACAGTGGAAATTGATCCAGATATTTTCACCATTTGGCTTTGTTGTACACCACAATGATTGCAGTTCAATTTTAATCGCAATTCCACCCCATATCAATAGTTTAGAACATTGCAATGCTGAAAACAGTATAGATATAATTTATTGTATGGCATTGCAATGCAACACAGCAATTCAATATTTTCTTATCAAATTATTTTGAAAAGTTGTTTATATATTGCGAACATTTTGTGTATGCTATATCCACAATCCATATACTTTCATTTTGAATGAAACTCAAAATATTTCTTTGAGAGTTACAATAAATTTAGGGCTTGAGAAAAAAATACTCTCTTTGGCCCCCTTTAAAATGAAATCTATCATAAGTGATATAGTTTATGGAGATGTTTACATTGCACAGACTAGTAGATTGGGGACTGTTTGATCAATATAATTGTCTTCCAATTTGAGCCCTGTGGCGCTTGCAGGATTGACCTGGGGTGTTACTTGGGCGACCAACTGGAGCACCCATGGGTTTTCCAGGTGTAAAAAGTAATAAGACACAAACGTCGTGATATTACTGAAATATTGTTGAAAGTGACGTTAAGTCATATTCGTTCACTCGCTCACTCTCCCAATTTGATCTTTTATTTTCATATCCAGGTTTCCAATTGAAACTCAGCCCAGGGAGAGCACCCTGTACTTTGTTTCATGGTTCTGCCAGGGACAGAAAAAGGGACTATTATGAGGTTCTTGGGGTGCCCAAAACTGCAGATGCAAAGGCAATCAAAAAAGCCTATTATCAGGTACTGATATTGTTTTCACGCTTATAGCAGACCAGTTGATCTCCTGACCCCAGTTGGTCAGTGTTCACTAACTCCACAGCATCCTTTAAATTGAAATGTAATGTGACTTAAGTAGGGATGAAGCCTTACCCAGTATTACTTATACAGTGAAACCTGGTATACCAGCCATGCTTAAGGTCAGATTTTGACTGTTTTGACAGGGTTCTGCTTATCAAGGTTCAAAATACTTTAAATCTAAGTGCTGAGACCATGGATAATGTGAGCATTCAGAGGTTGGCTGGTTTACCCAGGTGTCCGTATTCACAGGTTTCACTGTGTATCCCAAGGATGTGGACTGGGTATGCCTACCATGTGAATATTCCATGCGGTGACCAGCTAGTTACCTCTTCCTTGCCTTGGGAAGATCATTTGATTTGATGTTCATTCCACTTCACATGCTAACTAAAAGTATGATATAGTAATATTCCTGCTATTTTGCAGTTGGCAAAGAAATATCATCCTGACATGAGCAAGAATGATCCCAGTGCTGAGAAGAAGTTCCAAGATGTTTCTGAAGCATATGAGGTAGATATTCCATCTCTGTTTAGGTATTGATACCCAAACAAATGATTCAAATTCTTGTATTACCAGGTATAACTCTATTGACTCAATTTTATGTTATGAGGGGGGGGGGGGTATTTTACATGTAAGTTAACATGTGTAGTAATGGGCAGAAATTATGAGGAACAACATGCTGAAAAGGGAACCCAAAGTTGGTAAATATTATTGAAATATTGCCTTGTTGTGAGGGGAATATGCAGTTTAGTTGCCCCAAGGATATGCATATTGCCTGACCGACAGGCGAGGACAATATGCACAGCCGAGGGGCAACAAAACTGTATATTCCCTTCACAACAAGGCCATAATTTCATTATTATATTTATCAACGCTAATCTATTATTCCTCGAGCAAAATATTGTTTTATTTTACAAGAGCGCAGTTCTTCTGAGTTTGTTTTCAGTAGGCAATCGCCTGCAAGTTGAAACATAATTTATCATGCACGAGATTCCACTGATTCGGAGGTGCTTCACTACTATCATGTAAATCTGGCAATGCACGTATAGTTGTTCGATGACACTTGTTAGTTACTCCAATAATCTGCTTGGGTACGATTCTACTTGCAATTAGATGGGGGAAATATTGATTTCTGCTGTATTCTGCAGCTAAGATCAACTCGAGGAACTGCTCCGTGATCGGCTGTTTGCCGAACGGGGCGACCTCTGGTGCATTTATCTCCCTTTGGTGTATATTCCATGGGATGTGGAATATGCAATTTCAGCGGGCAATATACACCCACGTGACTGGGGAACATGTAGTTTTATCTCATTACAATTTATATAGGAAGACACTCTAATAAATATAATAACATGAGTTAACCACTTTGAGAGAGTAGGATATGGGAATTATCATGTTTTCCGGTGAAAATAACATATGGCTTTCATGAACTATTCAAAACCGCTACCCTCTACTCCTAGTATACTACCTCTTTTCCAGATATTACCACAGCAGTTGGACATTTATCAGACGTATGCAGTCTCTCGTGTTTGTACAATTAGCTACAGCTGTTGATCACTCCCGTAGATTTTGTAATGCAGGAGTGATCCCTGTATTGCGAGAGTGATTCAGTCATGTTGGTATTACTCTCCAATACATTTTTGTTTTTCTAGGAGAGTGATTAATAACTCTCCTGGAGGGAAAGTTAGGCGAGTGATGGAGAGAGGGAAGTTGATATCCTGCCTATTCTGATCTATATTTCTATATCCGTTGCTGGCAGAACACTCCAGCAACCAAGTTTGTTAACATTGTGGCTAGAGGGAGGGAGTGAGTGAGTAGTGGGGTTTTACATGTAACATCAACCTTTCAGTCATATCACGACGGTACCCACATGTGCCAGAGCACGAGAGTGCTCACAGTTCCTATTACCTTGGACACTGATCAGTCCAGCCAGTACAGCACCCGGTCACCCATTTAAGTATTATTGACTGAGCTTGTGACTAGCGGTCAGTCAGTGGAGCAGGAGACTTTTCTTCATGGCATGTGACCATTCTCCACCAATGAATATCCCTGAGCATGTACTGGGAGTAGTGATAAAAGCTTTTATTTTTTCAGTGTCTGGGCTATGTTTTACTGTATTAAATCTCAGGATTTATTTATATGTGGACAATGGTCCATATGGTTCATGACAGTATGGTGCTGATTCAACTGCCAGGAACAATTTTCTCTTGAGACCACATGTCGACTAGTTTTTGAATTATAATATTTTGTATTATGTTTGCTCTTCAGGTTTTGAGTGATGACACCCAACGACAGCAGTATGACACATTTGGCATGTCGGGTCCAGGGGCCGGTGCAGGTCAGGGATTTCCTGGAGCAGGAGGGTTTGGAGCAAGAGGTCAATTTTTCTAACCCCTCAAATAGCCTTACATTTGACACATATATTTCTGGTCTCATAGTACTGAATTTGGGAGGGGGGGGGGATTAGGGTGTCCATTCACCCAACACTGTTTACCTGGCTTGACATAATGGTCTGGGTCATCCGGGTTTGCCAATGAGAGAGATGATAGTACATGATAGTTTAGGGCAAAGAACACACACTGAGGATATATCTCTGTTTGTGCTGTCTGTCTGTCTGTCTGTCTGGATGTCTGTCCGTCCCCTTGCCTTGTCTGCAAGATATCTTGAGAACTACTGGATGGAATTTCACCAAACTTGGATGGAAGCTTCATTGGGATAGTCCCCTCAGTTGATTAGGTTTTGGTGTGTGTGCATGCGTTCATCCGTGTCCAGTGTCCGTCCGTCCATCTACTTGTACATGTATATACAGGCCTTGTCTGCAAGATATCTTGAGAACTACTGGATGGAATTTCACCAAACTTGGATGGAAGCTTCATTGGGATAGCCCCCTCATTTGATCAGGTTTTGGTGTATGTGTTCCTGCATTCATCTGTGTCCGTTGTCTGTCTGTCCGTTCATCTACTTGTACGTGTGTTCCTGCATTCATCCGTGTCCGGTGTCTGTCTGCCCGTTCATCTACTTGTACATGTACATGTATATACAGGCCTTGTCTGCAAGATATCTGGAGAACTACTTGACGAAAGTTCACCAAACTTAGATGGAAGCTTTATTGGGATAGCCCTCTCATCTGATTAGGTTTTGGTTTGTGTGTGCGTTCGTCCATGTTCGGTGCCCGTCTATCTGTCTGTACATGTATATGTATATACAGGCCCTTTTTGGCCTCCTCATTTGATTAGGTTTTGGTTGGTTTGTTTGCGTGCATCCATCTGTTTCGATGTCCAGCTTTGTTACATGTATGTACAGGACTACCCTTGTCTACAAGATATGTGGAGAACTACTGGATGAAATTTCACCAAACTTGGATGGAATCTTCACTGAAATGGCCTTATGATCTAATTAGCTTTTGGTGTGCTAGTGCTTGCGTGTGTCCATGCAAAATGTGCTTATCTGTCTGTCCAATTTTTGTTCACTCCATATCTTGGAAACTACTGAAGGCAGATGCATGAAACTTCTATATGGAACAGCATGTATACTATAGGTGTGGCTCTTGTATCCATCTTTCCTATAATGTGATCAGTTTCGAAATAGTTGATGCTTCACAATTACATGTATTTCACATTGGTTTGACGCTGTAGATGTTGGCAATCCACTCATTTCTATATAAATCCCGACTCCTCACTGGGTTACTGCAACAATGAAAATCGCCTCCTTGTAATTAATATTTTCAGATGCGCAGCTTTGTTTGGGATACTTATTGCTACATTCATTTTACAGCACTTTCCCTTAAATTATGTGCCCACTCAAGGCAAGGTGGAAGGTTGGGGGAGATGTATGTTTTTGCTTAAAAAAACAAACAGCATAGGCTTCACGCTGGAGCAGCAACTCAAGGGTCAAAGCGGAACCTCTAGTTTTAGCTCGTAGCAGGCATTTGCTAGTATGGAGCTGTTTCACACTATAGCTGTCATCTTAGGTCAATTTTGAGTCTATTTCATTAATCCTCGACAGACAACATGTTTACTTGTTGTTTCCATCGGGGAATTGATTAACAAAGCGACTCAAATAGGCATATATCCATGTAATTTCCCAACAGCTGACCCAGTTGACAAAATCAATCCCCATTTCAGAGACCACATAAACTCATCCACTGACATTGGCACGATGCCAACCGAGATGGGAGCATCGTCCCAACATCAGTGGATGAGCTTTTTCAAAGAAGGGGAGAAAGGTTGTCAAAGTTTAAAATATGTTTTCAACCTTTCATTGTAATCTTTGTTGATAATCAATTTGAGTAGTGCAACAGAATAGAAATAACGTTTTCATAGGCATGCTAAATGGTTATTTTATGCATGGTTACAGGGATTCCTAGAAGTCCAAAATTTTGCCACCGGATACTGAAATTTCAGTATTTTTTTTACCTCAATTGAGTTTTTATCAGTTTTTGCCACCGGCGTCCTGATTGCTATTGAGTTTATTTGTGTTTTTGCCGCCGCCATATGTAATGGTTCTGAGAAAGAGTTTAAAGCTTAGAATAAAGTAATATAACATCGAATTTGACATAATCATTGAACTGTCTCAATTTATTTGAACAAGAATAGAATATTCCATCACCACAAAGTCAGCCTCCTAGGGGTGCAGTCTATCGGAGATGGCTCAATTCCCATCTCCTACCGACAACTGCACCCCAATTACCAGCATTGTTTCAGTTATGAAAATATTGTCAATTTAAATATTTCCATACATCCATAGAGATTTCATGTTGTATGAATGGATTGGTTTTTATCTCGCCTTACGAAGTAAAGGGGAGATATTGTGAGGGGGGGGAAAGAGGATGTCGTCGTCCGTGTCGGTGTCCCCTGCCTGGAAATGAATGAGTTTTTGGTTTAGCAAGTTAAACAAAAATCTAGAAAAATTAGAAAAAATATAAAAAAATATGGGGGGTGGGTATGCCACCTGGGGGTACTACCCCTGGGGTGCTCTAATGTTAAAATCCCTATGAATGAGTTTTGCGTTTAGCTGAAGTGCACATGTACATCTGTACTTGGAAAGTTTCTTGCAGTTGTCAGCTGTCATTGGATGATTATGAAACTTGGTACACATGTTTCTTATGATAAGAGGATGTACCTGTGCTATTTTTGAGAAGAAATATTAATTTTTCTCCAAATTATGACAAATGAATGAGTTTTCTGTTTAGGTAAATTGTACATGTAGGCCTCTACATGTATACATATACATGTACATGGTAAGTTTGCTCCAGTTGTCAGCTGTCATTGGATGATTATGAAACTTGGTACACATGTTTCTTATGATTAGAGGATGTACCTGTGCTCTTTTTGACAAGAAATATTAATTTTTCTCCAAATTATGGCAAGTGAATGAGTTTTCTGTTTAGGTAAATTGTACATATACATGTACATGGGAAGTTTGCTCCAGTTGTCAGCTGTCATTGGATGATTATGGAACTTGGTATACATGTTTCTTATGATAAGAGGATGTACCTGTGCTATTTTTAACAAGAAATATTAATTTTTCTCCAAATTATGGCAAATGAATGAGTTTTTTGTTTAAGTAAATTGTACATATACATGTACATGATAAGTTTGCTGCAGTTGTCAGCTCTCATTGGATGATTACGAAACTTGGTACACATGTTTCTTATGATTGGAGGATTTACTTGTGCTATTTTTGAGATGAAATATTAATTTTTCTCCAACTAATGGCAAATGATTGAGTTTTGCGTTTAGCTGAAGTGCACATGTACATCTGTACACCACAGTTTGCTGTAGTTGTCAGCTGTCATCGAATGGTTATGAAACTTGGTACACATGTTTCTTATGATTAGAAGATGTACCTGTGATATTTAGGAGATGAAATATTAATTTTTGTTCAAATTTTGAGAGTTTTGTCTTAATATGCCAATAATAATGTACATGTATATACATGTACATCTGTACATGGAAAGTTTTCTGAAGCTGTCAGCTTTCATTGGATGAGTTTGACACTTGCTACCCAAGTTCAATGTGATTCAAAGATATGCATGTGCTATTTAAGAAATATGACATTAAATATGAATTTTTTTCCTAATTATTGCAGTTTAGACTTTGTATCTTTCCATTGATAAGGTTTTTGTTGGGCAAAAATTTACAGGTAGATCTGTACATGGAAAAAATTTGTTGAACCTTTCGTGGGATGATTATAAAACTTGGTGGATATGTTTCATGTTTTCCTAGGTCACAGCTCTCCCGCAGTAATCCCACACGGGACTGACCTATCCAGCAGTAATCCCAAATGGCATTGGCCTATCCAGCAGTATTGCCATACGGGACTGACCTATCCAGCTGTAATCCCAGACCGAACTGGTCTATCCAGCAGTAATCCCATTTGGGACTGGCCTATTCATCAGTAATCTCACACAGGACTGACCTATCCAGCAGTAATCCCAATGGCACTGGCCTATCCAGCAGCAATGCTACACGGGACTGACCTATCCAGCAGTAATCCCAGACCGGACTAAACTATCCTGTAGTAATCCCACATGGGACTGGCCTATCCAGCAGTAATTCCACATGGGACTGGCTTATGCAGCAGTAATCTCTCATGGGACTGACCTATCCAGATGTAATATGACACTGGATTGCAATTTGCAGCAGTAATTCCACATGGCACTGACCTATCCAGCTATAATTTAACATGGGACTGACCTACATGTATTCCGCTGTAATCCCACACAGGTTTAGCCTATCCAGCAGTAATCCCACACGGGACTGGCCTCCTCAGCCATAATCCCACACAGGATTGCCGTATGCAGCAGTAATCCCACAGGGACTGCCTATGCAGCAGTAATCCCACACGGGACTGTCCTATCCAGCAGTAATCGCATACGAGACTCACCTATCCAGCAGTAATCCCAGACAGGACTGGCCTATCCAGCAGTAATCCCACTTGGGACTGGACTATCCAGCATTAATCCCACAGGGACTATCCATCAGTAATAACATGGGACTGGTCCACCCAGCAGTAATCCTACACAGGACTGGCCTATCCAGCAGTAATCTCACATGGGACTGAACTATCCAGCAGTAATCTCACACTGGGCTGCCCTATGTACCAGTAATCCAACGGCACTGACCTATCCATCCTACATGGGATTAACTTTTGCCAGTAATCCCACATGGGACAGATGTTATTGTCTGTACCAGATAATCTATTCCAGATATTATTGTCTGTACCACATCACCTATTCCAGACCTTATTGTTTGCTCTACATGTATGCTTTCAATACTGCTGCACCTTCGGCGGATGACCCCGCAAGGCGAGATGTTGGGGTTCTCAGAACGCTTGTTCTTAAGTGGAATTGTGCAAAATGACTCAATGTGCATGACAATTGACTAAATTCATTTCAGGAAAATATATCCAAGATAGAACTTGACATTTTAAGAACGTGTTTTACTCCTTCCGGACTGTCTCTAACCCTACTATAGTGCTGTCGATGTCCGAGTGTCAAGCAGTGTTGAACCTTTCAAAATGGGTTCAAGAACGCCCCGGTGACTGTCAAGTCGTTGGAATACCGACGGTCACGGATACGTAAAGGGGAACAACTTTGCTGACATACCGGTAGAGGGCGGAGTGCAGAGGGGGTCAGATTTATCCTGCAGCCATACCATAGCTTGCGACGCTACGAATATATACATTTTGATACATTTGTATTATGACGTTCTCTTGTGACGTTTGTTATTTGGACCGCCAACAATGGTACCGCGAGTGGCGTCATCACAATATGGATTGTTGCAACGTCATAGCGAATGATCGACGTCACAGAAGAACATACCAGATTCTTCAATTCATTTGGACTAGAAATATATATCTTACATCATGCAACAAGAGCGCCTCGTGTGTCTGTCAATATGTTAGGATAGTCACTCTGCAGTACATCTGTTTTAATTTCATTTTTACCGCCCATTTATCGAACTGGAAACCGTTTTGCGTCAATTTCCTTTGATCCACCATGTTAACAATCTTCGATCTGACCCCCAAGCAGTCACGCCCTCTGCCGTGACGTTGGTAAAGTTGCTTCCCTTTGTACATCCGTGACCGTCGGTATTGACAAATAAAATGAAATAATGAATGGTATTTGATGCACGATACATTAATTTGAAACCCTGAACATACATTCGGAACATATTTGGCATTTTACAGCTTTAGAAATATTTAGGAAACGCAATTTGGCAAAAATATTGTACCGTAACACTCACGTAAGCAATTTTATCACTTTCAAATTACTACCGATGGATGGTCTGTTTTGCTTCATTCCGACTAAATAACTCATCTAAAATCTGATAAATGTCACGATATGTATTCTTGATTACACTTAGGATAAAGAATACTGAAATTTTATTAAACATTCGGTAAAAATCCTGTTGTTTACCCGACGTGTGGTTTCGGTGAGCGAAGCCAAACGCCATTGTGATTCTATGGGTGCATGCATACTCAAGCGATATTTTATGGTTGACCAATCAGTAAGTCGGGTTACGTCAGGTGATCAGGTTTTCGCGGGAATGAAATGTTTGTGTGTAAATGGAAGCACGAGTTGTTGCCCTTCAATGTTTTTTATCTCAAATGTACGATACGATACGATTTTTCTCCGAACGTGGAGAATGTGTTCCTGTAAACGATCTTGTAAACAAGGAGCGTTTTTACTCGTTTTAACGAACTTTTCTGAATAAATGACGCTCGTACGTCTACAAATTTTTTAAATGGAGTTGTTGGTCGAATTAAGAGTTTTAGCATTCTCCGGAATTGAGTTTATAGCTGAGAAACTGAATATTTACTGTGTTAAACGCATACAATTCAGTTTTTTTACAGTCAGAATTGAGTTTCCTAGGAATTTTTGCCACCGAATACCGGTGGCAAAAACCGACGTGTATGATTCCCTGGGTTAATAGTGTGGCAAAGTTTATAAATTTTAGGGCGCGGGCTTCGTCTTTTGCCCTAAAATATAAACTTTCCCACACTACCCGTGCGTAAAATAACCATTTAGCATGCGTTTTTTAGCCAGCATACGAGACTCACCTATCCAGCAGTAATCCCAGACAGGACTGGCCTATCCAGCAGTAATCCCACTTGGGACTGGACTATCCAGCATTAATCCCACAGGGGACTATCCATCAGTAATAACATGGGACTGGTCCACCCAGCAGTAATCCTACACAGGACTGGCCTATCCAGCAGTAATCTCACATGGGACTGAACTATCCAGCAGTAATCTCACACTGGGCTGCCCTATGTACCAGTAATCCAACGGCACTGACCTGTCCATCCTACATGGGATTAACTTTTGCCAGTAATCCCACATGGGACAGATGTTATTGTCTGTACCAGATAATCTATTCCAGACATTATTGTCTGTACCACATCACCTATTCCAGACCTTATTGTTTGCTCTACATGTATGCTTTCAATACTGCTGCACCTTCGGCGGATGACCCCGCAAGGCGAGATGTTGGGGTTCTCAGAACGCTTGTTCTTAAGTGGAATTGTGCAAAATGACTCAATGTGCATGACAATTGACTAAATTCATTTCAGGAAAATATATCCAAGATAGAACTTGACATTTTAAGAACGTGTTTTACTCCTTCCGGACTGTCTCTAACCCTACTATAGTGCTGTCGATGTCCGAGTGTCAAGCAGTGTTGAACCTTTCAAAATGGGTTCAAGAACGCCCCGGTGACTGTCAAGTCGTTGGAATACCGACGGTCACGGATACGTAAAGGGGAACAACTTTGCTGACATACCGGTAGAGGGCGGAGTGCAGAGGGGGTCAGATTTATCCTGCAGCCATACCATAGCTTGCGACGCTACGAATATATACATTTTGATACATTTGTATTATGACGTTCTCTTGTGACGTTTGTTATTTGGACCGCCAACAATGGTACCGCGAGTGGCGTCATCACAATATGGATTGTTGCAACGTCATAGCGAATGATCGACGTCACAGAAGAACATACCAGATTCTTCAATTCATTTGGACTAGAAATATATATCTTACATCATGCAACAAGAGCGCCTCGTGTGTCTGTCAATATGTTAGGATAGTCACTCTGCAGTACATCTGTTTTAATTTCATTTTTACCGCCCATTTATCGAACTGGAAACCGTTTTGCGTCAATTTCCTTTGATCCACCATGTTAACAATCTTCGATCTGACCCCCAAGCAGTCACGCCCTCTGCCGTGACGTTGGTAAAGTTGCTTCCCTTTGTACATCCGTGACCGTCGGTATTGACAAATAAAATGAAATAATGAATGGTATTTGATGCACGATACATTAATTTGAAACCCTGAACATACATTCGGAACATATTTGGCATTTTACAGCTTTAGAAATATTTAGGAAACGCAATTTGGCAAAAATATTGTACCGTAACACTCACGTAAGCAATTTTATCACTTTCAAATTACTACCGATGGATGGTCTGTTTTGCTTCATTCCGACTAAATAACTCATCTAAAATCTGATAAATGTCACGATATGTATTCTTGATTACACTTAGGATAAAGAATACTGAAATTTTATTAAACATTCGGTAAAAATCCTGTTGTTTACCCGACGTGTGGTTTCGGTGAGCGAAGCCAAACGCCATTGTGATTCTATGGGTGCATGCATACTCAAGCGATATTTTATGGTTGACCAATCAGTAAGTCGGGTTACGTCAGGTGATCAGGTTTTCGCGGGAATGAAATGTTTGTGTGTAAATGGAAGCACGAGTTGTTGCCCTTCAATGTTTTTTATCTCAAATGTACGATACGATACGATTTTTCTCCGAACGTGGAGAATGTGTTCCTGTAAACGATCTTGTAAACAAGGAGCGTTTTTACTCGTTTTAACGAACTTTTCTGAATAAATGACGCTCGTACGTCTACAAATTTTTTAAATGGAGTTGTTGGTCGAATTAAGAGTTTTAGCATTCTCCGGAATTGAGTTTATAGCTGAGAAACTGAATATTTACTGTGTTAAACGCATACAATTCAGTTTTTTTACAGTCAGAATTGAGTTTCCTAGGAATTTTTGCCACCGAATACCGGTGGCAAAAACCGACGTGTATGATTCCCTGGGTTAATAGTGTGGCAAAGTTTATAAATTTTAGGGCGCGGGCTTCGTCTTTTGCCCTAAAATATAAACTTTCCCACACTACCCGTGCGTAAAATAACCATTTAGCATGCCTATGAACACATTATTTCTTAAATGGCGCTCATGTGGGTTCAACCATAAATCACACTTTTTCATGTTAATCATATAATAGGCATTATTCTTAGCCCATTGTGCAAGAGGTTAACAAGGTTGACAACAAGGAATCTCACATCAAAGCCTAGCATCTTACGCCTAGGTTGAATCTGTTTACTTAATTTTCAGCTTTTGGTTTAAATCAAAATGCGGGGTATGTGGGGTGATCTGAAAATTACATTTTTCTTGTTGCTCGTGTAGTTCAAGGCATTGTTCTTACTTCACTTCGCAAATTTATCAAAACTGTGGGATCTCTATGCATAGCCCAACATCTTATGCCCATTTTGAATCTATTTCATTATGCCAAATATCAATATTCAAATTGACGTCACGGTCATATGGGGTCATCTGAATATCACACTTTTGGCTGTTGCTCGTAGAGTTTAAGGCATTTTTCTTAACTAATTAAGCACATTCATGAAAACCGAGGGATTTCTAAGCATAACTCAACATCCTATTCCAATTTTGAATCTATTTACATATCCTAAAGATCAAAATTTGATGGTCAAATTTAAAATAGCAGCTATATGGGGTCATCTAACTATCACACGTTTCCCTGTTGCTTGTACAGTTCAAGGTATTATTCTTACCTCACTCAGCAAATTTATCAAACCCGAGGGATCTCTATGCATAGCCTAACATATCATAACCATTTGGAATCTATTTACATACATGTATCCTAAAGATCAAGATTTGGTGGTGGAATTCAAAATGGCGGCCATATGGAGTCCCGTGAAAATCACACTTTTTCCTGTTGCTTGTGTAGTTCAAGGCATTATTCTTACCTCACTGAGCAAATTTATCAAAATTGATCGATCCCTATGCATAGCCTAACTTCTTATGCCCATTTTGAATCTATTTACATATGCCAAAAATTAAAATATGATGGTCAAATTCAAACTGGCGGCCATATGGGGTCATCTGAAAATCACACTTTTTGCCGTTGCTTGTTTAGTTCAAGGCATTATCCTTAGCTCACTATGGGAATTGATCAAAACTGAGGGATCTCTAAGCATAGCCTAACATCCTATGCTCATTTTGAATCTACTTACATAACCCTAAGATCAAGATTTGATGATCAAAATAAAAATGGCGGCCATATGGGGTCATCTGAAGATCAAAATCTTTTTTATGTTGCTCGTATAGTTCAAGGCACTATTCTTCGTTCATTGTGCAAATTTATCAAAACGGGGGGATCTCTAACTATAGCCTAACAATTGAGGCCCATTTTAAATCTAGTTGCATATCTCCAAGATTAAATTTGATGGTCATATTCAATTTGGCAGCTGTGTGGGGTATCTGGAACTCCAGCTTTTCCATGTTGATTGTGCAATTCTTAGTTGATTGTGCAATTTATGAAAACCGAAGGGTCCCATATCATAGCAAAATACTTCGTGCCCATTTTGAATCTATTAGTCTCAGTCTTCAGATTAAGAATAATGGTTAAATTCAGAATGACGACCATAAGGAATTCTTGTTTTTGTCGGGTTTACCAAGGGTAAACCCTACATTAGTATCACTCTTCAGTTTTTCTTTTTTCTTCTGCACATGTGTAGTTTTGATCTCCTGCCCGGAGACTGTTCTCATTTGATGCCCCTTACAGCATTCATAAAAAATACCGTACTTCTGTCTGACAGTCATATACACATGTGCAATGCACGGTAGCTTGTGCATTGAACGTGATAATTGGTACATTATCGCAGTAAATTTTATCTTTACAATTTCCTTTAAAATTTGCCTTTCCAATCTATTTTATTCGGTATCATTTGTTACGGCGGGAAGGGTGCGCCGTAGTCATTCTCCAGGCGTAACCACGTAGCGAGTTTTTGTGGATACAAATTATGTATGCGTATCCACATTTTAAAATCACCGAAAACAAGAAATTTCCAAATTGTGGATACACATGATTTTTTGGTGATGTATCCACATTTTTACTTCCACCTTACTTGATCAATTATCAGCATGAGAACTGAATAAAATTGCGACAAAACTCGGGCAGAAATTTTGGCGAAAGTTTTTGGGACAGATTTTGTTATTTTTTCAAGTGTCTGACGTGTCTTCTCCGTGGATCTTCTTCAACAAAACGAAATAGGAACGACTGGCACTTTTGCACAAAACTCTTTTACATATCTGAGTATTGTCGTCGTCAGCGTCGTCTGTCCGTCTGTCTGTCTGTCTGTCTGTCCATCTTTCTTGTGAACACGATATCTCAAGAAGAATTATAGCCAGGCATTGTGAATTGATACCACATATGTATTGGGTGAAGGGTCAGAAGCCTATTCAAAATGACTGACCTTGACCTATTTTATCAAGGTCAAATTCTAGTATTTGCTATATTTTTTGAAGGATTGAAGCTAGGGTCTCCAAATTCATATTATATATGCAACTCGTGATTGACTAGAAGTCTATCCCAGTTGACTGACCTTGACCTATATTTTATAGGTCATATACTGTTTATTGTGATATAAGATGAAGAAATAAAGCTAGGCTTTTCCAAATTAATACTATGTATACATCTGGCGAAGGTCCAGAGGTGTACTGGAGATGACTGACCTTGACCTATTTTATCAAGGTCAAATTATAGTATTTGCTATATTTTTTTAAGGATTGAAGCTAGGGTCTCCAAATTCATATTACTTATGTAACTGGTGATTGGCTAGAAGCCTATCCCACTTCACTGACCTTGACCTATTTTTAGCTCATCTGGGCCGAAGGCCCGATGGGCTTATGTCATGGCCTGACTGTCCGTCGTCCGTCGTCCGTCGTGCGTCGTCCATCGTGCGTCGTGCGTCGTGCGTCGTCCGTAAACATCTTCTTCTCTGAAACCGCTTGGCTGATTAAGCTGAAACTTGGCATGCATGTTCCCCCCAATGAGTACACCAGAATTTGTTCATGCCGTGTCGATACGATTTTAAATATGGCCGCCATGGTGGCCATCTTGAATTTGCCATTGAAACATTGTTATCGCGATTTCTCAGGAACTACTGCATAGATCTTTCTCAAATTTGGTACACAGGTTCCCCTTTTGGTCTAGTTGTGCAAGATACCTGTTGTGGTCTGATTCACAAATCCAATATGGCCACCAGGCGGCCATCTTGGATTTCCCCATGAAACATTGTTATTGCAATTTCTCAGGAACTACTTTGTGGATCTTCCTCAAATTTGGTACACAGGTACTTGGGGTCTAGTTGTGCAAGATACCTTTTCTGCTCTGATTCGAACATCCAATATGGCCACCAGGCAGCCATCTTGGATTTCCCTATGAAACTTCGTTATCGTGATTTATGAGGAAGTACTGCATGGATCTTTCTCAAATTTGATACACAGGTTGCCCTTAGTGTCTAGTTGTGCAAGATACTTTTGTGGTCTGATTCAGAAATCCAATATGGCCACCAGGTGGCCATCTTGGATTTCGAGATGAAACATTGTTATCTCGATTTCTCAGGAAGTACTGCATGGGTCTTTCTCAAATTTGGTACAGAGGTTCGCCTTGGGGTCTAGTTGTGCAAGATACAATTTGTGGTCTGATTGAAAAATCCAATATGGCCACAAGGCGGCCATCTTGAATTTGCCAGTGAAATCTTGTCATCATTATTTTCGTTTACTGCATGGATCTTTCTCAAATTTGGTACACAGGTTCCTCTTGGGGGTCTAGTTGTGCAAGATACCTTTTCTGCTCTGATTCGAACATCCAATATGGCCACCAGGTGGCCATCTTGGATTTCCCTATGAAACTTCGTTATCGTGATTTATCAGGAAGAGCCGCATGGATCTTTCTCAAATTTGATACGCAGGTTCCCCTTGGGGTCTAGTTGCGCAAGATACAGTTTGCGGTCTGATTGAAAAATCCAATATGACCACCAGGCGGCCATCTTGGATTTCCAGATGAAACATTATCGCGATTTCTCAGGAACTACTGCGGGGATCGTTCTCAAATTTGGTACAGATCTAGAGGTTCCCCTTGGGGTCTAGTTGCGCAAGATACAATTTGTAGTCTGATTGAAAAATCCAATATGGCCACCAGGCGGCCATCTTGGATTTCCAGATGAAACATTGTTATCGTGATTTCTCAGGAACTACTGCATGGATCTTTCTCAAATTTGGTACAGAGGTTGCCCTTGGGGTCTAGCTGCATGTGCAGGATACCATATATGGTCTGATTGAAAAATTCAATATGGCCACCAGGTGGCCATCTTGGATTTCCCCATGAAATTTTGTTATCGTGAATTCTTAGGATATTACTGCATGGATGTTGATACACAGGTTCCCCTTGTGATCCAGTTGTGCAAGATACCTTTTTTTGGTTCATTTAGAAAATCCAATATTGCCGCATCTTGAATTTCCCATGAAACTTTATCATAAAATCTCATGGATCATTTTATAGTGTTCAGGGGGGACAACACAAGTTAGAAACTCATCTATTGCAGTTCTTTAGTAAAAATTTCTCACAGCTACTTTCTCCAGTTACAGACAGATGACCTACAGTGCCGTGGCACTATCTTTTACATCTTCGCAGACAGATGGGGGTATGTGTTGGTTAGGCCATACCTCACCAGAGATTACTTTCATTGGAAAAATGTCCTGTTACATCTCATTGCCATCGTAACAACCCAGTCGCACATATTTCGTACTCGACATGTCTCCCCCTGGTGCATATACCCACAAAATATTGGAATCGTAGGTTAAAACTGTCCCATGTACTGTCCGGACACGAAGTGGACAGACGGACGAACGACTGCAATCACATAATAAAAATTGGTTCTGGTTATTGCTTATACAGCTTACTGACAATCACACATTATATTTTGGTATAATTGCCTTTATTCCATAACCTCCAATTACAATCATGAATTTACAGCTTGACCTCCTGTGAAATCGACTATGTTGCCATTTTGTTCAGGGGAGACAACGCAAGTTAGAAACTCATCTATTGCAGTTCTTCAGTAAAAATTTCTCGAAGCCACTTTCTCCAGTTATAGCCAGATGAGCGCTACAGTGCCGTGGCACTATCTTTTCAAGGTCATATACGGTTTATTAAGGTCTAACATGAAGAAATATATCCAGGGTTTCCAAATTGATACTATGTATACACCTAGTGAAGGACCAGAGGTGTACTGAAGATGACTGACCTTGACCTATTTTATCAAGGTCAAATTTTAGTATTTGCTATGTTTTTGGAAGGATTGAAGCGCTAAGAATTCGGTCATGCTCTACCAGAACCTCCGGCCTTGGCAAAAGCTGAACTACAGTCAATCCTACTAGATCACATTTTTGTTATCTAGTTCTAAAAATACACTGATGATGTTATACAATGCATGATTGCTGGGTGTAGACAATAACTGATAGCCGAGGGGTATTGAAGCCCATGGGCTATTTTGGTTACAAAGAATAAAAACCTGGGGTGCTTTCCTTTTGCTGGTATGGATGAGAAAGAGATACGATATTTTGATCCCGTCAACGCTGAACTTTCATCCCAAGTCTGAATTTCCCAGAGTACAAGTAATTGTGAATTTGATTGGCTGAACAGTACATATTGGCTCCGCCCACACGTTATTCAACCAATCAGTAAACTTTTTGCACGACATACGAATTCAATGAAACTAAATAAGATCGGCTCGTTTTCTAGATTTATAGTTTTTCTTTCCAATCCATATGAATTTAAAGGCATTTCTGTAAAACCGTGATTATTTAGCATTTAAAATAACACTATGAGTATGACAGTATCTTGTTTTATAGTCAAAGAGTTGTTAGAAAAATGATCGTGGAGTAGGAGAATAGCGAATTTTCTGAACTTGTCGGAGATTGCGACGTCTGAAGATTTTCTTGTCTGGATGTACTTTTAATAGATTCATTTTCTCACAGATTAAATAAGTATGGAAATTATATAAATGTGGATACAATGTGGATACATCTCTTATATAGGATGCGTATCCACATTTGACAAAAGTCGAAGTTTTATGCTCTAGATAAAAATGTGCATACACATCCTATATAGAGATGTATCCACAAAAACCTTCTATATTGCGGTCACGCCATTCTTCATGGTCCATCGACAACCGATCCGTGGAACTTTTGTTGTAAGATCACAAAGGTGGTGTTAGCTTTAGATATAGGGAATCGTCTTCAATGCATTTTTGATACACACAGCTTATTTAGACTGAATATTTCAGAATTATTTGTTGCTCAAATTGGTTTTGGATAAAGGTGTCCTATTTTTGTAACAAAAAGAAAATCTGCACCGAAAAGTGCATAAAAATACGAAAATAAGCCAATGAACCTATGGTGCGCCATAAATCCGTTTTCGTGCATCTGCAGCCCTTCATTATTTCGTGTCTTGTAATTCAGCATGTATAGGCTGTACAAAATGGTCCATTTCATATCATTTTGATAAAAGTGAAAGTTTGGCCCTACAAACCGAACAGCTTGAGGAAGATTCCTTATGTAAAGCGAACACCACCTTTCCTCCCTTAAATGATCACAAATATGGGACTAATAAACCCCTCTGATGCAAGTAAACCCGACATCAGTACTTTAAGTACTTTGATTTTTTCATGTTACTGTTAGAATATTTTTTTTCTGGTTGCAAACTTTTTTAAATTCAGCAGAATAACGTCATAGCTTATTACATATGCCCATTTTTATTCTGTTAGCATAATCTTCAGCTGAGAATACAAGCATTAAATTCAAAATGGTGACATTTTGTTTCATCCGAGACTCATATTTTCATTTTGCTCTTATAATTCAACGTATTGTGGTTACATGGAGCTGAAAGTAACAAATTCTCAAAGCCAAACCTCTTCGCAAAACAGATCGATCTGACTATTTATGGGCTCTAGTTTGGCTCTATTTGTACAAATCATCAGCTAGAAAAATAGTTGAGGAATTCAAGATGGCGGATATATGAAGTCACTCGCACTCTTGCTCAACCTAGCAAATGTTATCCGCCAAATTTAAAGGGATTATTATGTCTCCCCCAACTATGTTGGGGGGAGACATCTAGTGTTTGTGCTGTCTGTCTGTCTGGATGTCTGTCTGTCCCCTTGCCTTGTCTGCAAGATATCTTGAGAACTACTGGATGGAATTTCACCAAATTTGGATGGAAGCTTCATTGGGATAGCCCCCTCATTTGATTAGGTTTTGGTGTATGTGCGTGCATTCATTCGTGTCCGTCCGTCCGTCCATCTACTTAGTACATGTATATATAGGCCTTGTCTGCAAGATATCTTGAACTAGTACTGGACGGAATTTCACCAAACTTGGATGGAAGCTTCATTGGGATAGCCCCCTCATTTGATTATAGAGTTTGGTGTGTGTGCATGCGTTCATCCGTGTCCGGTGTCCGTCCGTCCGTCCATCTGCTTGTACATGTATATACAGGCCTTGTCTGCAAGATATCTTGAGAAATACTGGGCAGAATTTCACCAAACTTGGATGGAAGGTTCATTGGGATAGCCCCCTCATTTGATTAGGTTTGGGTGTGTGTGTGCATTTATCCATGCCCATCGTCCGTCCGTCCATCTAATTGTTCATGTATATACAGACCTTGTCTGCAAGATATCTGGAGAACTACTCGACGGAATTTCACCAAACTTGGATGGAAGCTTCATTGGGATAGCCCCTCATCTGATTAGGTTTTGGTGTGTGTGTGTGAGCGTTCGTTCGTTTCCATCTTTCCGTCCATCTACTTGTACATGTATATACAAGCCTTGTCTGCAAGATATCTGGAGAACTACCCCACGGAATTTCGCCAAACTTGGATGGAAGCTTTATTGCAATGGGCTCATCTGATTAGGTTTCGGTATGCATGCATACGTTCGTCTGGGTATGTTGTCTGTCTGCCTGTCCATCTACTTATACATGTATAGACAGGCCTTGTCTGTAAGATATCTGGAGAACCACTGGACGGAATTTCCCCGAACTGAATGGAAGCTTCATCGTGATGGCCTCTGGTAAACTTCACCAGACTTGGATGGAATCTTTATTGGAATGGCCTCCGCATCTTATTATGTTTTGGTGTGCGCGCGTGTTTGGTGTTCATCCGTCTGTCTACTTGTACATGTATAGACAAGCCTTATCTGTAAAATATCTGAAGAACTACTGGATGGAATTTCCCCGAATTTGGATGGAAGCTTCATCGTGATGGCCTCCTCATCTGATTAGGTTTTGGTTTGTTTGCGTGCATCCATCTGTTTCTGATGTCCAGCTTTGTTACATGTATGTACAGGACTACTCTTGTCTACAAGATATCTGGAGAACTACTGGATGAAATTTCACCAAGCTTGGATGGAAGCTTCATTGAAATGGCCTTATGATCTAATTAGGCTTTGGTGTGAGCTAGTGCTCGTGTGGGTCCATGCAAAATGTGCTTTAATATCTCATTCTGTCTGTCCAATTTTTGTTCACTCCATATCTCGGAAACTACTGAAGGCAGATGCATGAAACTTCTATACGGTACAGCATGTATACTATAGGTGTGGCTCTTGTATGTTTTGCATCTTTCCTATAATGTGATCAGTTTCGAAATAGTTGATGCTTCACAATTACATGTATTTCACAATTTGGTTGGACGCTGTAGGTGTCGGCAATCCACTCATTGCTATATAAATCCCCACTCCTCATGGGTTACTGCAGCAATGAAAATCGCCTCTTTGTAATTAATATTTTTAGATGCGCATCTTTGTTTAGGATACTTATTGCTACATTCATTTTATAGCATTTTCCCTTAAATTATGTGCCCACTCAAGGCAAGGTGGGAGGTTGGGGGAGACGTATGTTTTTACTTAAAAAAACAACCAGCATAGGTTTCATGCCGGAGCGGCAACTCAAGGGTCAAAGCGGAACCTCTAGTTTTTAGCTCGTAGCAGGCATTTGCTAGTACGGAGCTGTTTCACACTATAGCTGTCATCTTAGGTCAATTTTGAGTCTATTTCATTAATCCTCGACAGACAACATAATGGTTACATAATGGTTATTATGCCTACCTTAAACCCTACACTACATACAACTAATTCAGTCTGTATACCCATTCGCAGCAATTAGAATTGTGGATATTAATTCATAACCGATTTGTATCCATTTTTTACCTCATTCACCAAAAAGTTACCATAACATGGCCTTAATTTGTATAATTAATGTGTTATCAATGACTAATTTAAACATTACACTACATAATTCAGTTTGGATACTCATACGTAACAATTAGTACTTGGATATTAATTTATAACTGATTTTCCCAATTTTTGACCTCATTGGACCCAAAAGTGACCCTAAAATGACCGTAATGGTAAAAATTAACGCGTTATCTATGACTACCTTAAACTCTACACTGCATACTACTAATTCAGCTTGGATAGTCATGCGTAACAAACAATACAGTGGGTATTAATTTATAACCGATATTTACCCATTTTTGACCTTATTTGACCTCCAAAGTGACCCCAAAAATGACCTTAATGGACCAAAATCAGGGTGGTATCCCCTTCTACCTTGATCCCTACCACACAATGAACTAATTTAGCATGGGTACCCATTTGTAACAAAAAATGCCATCGAAAGTTTTTAAAAGTGTTTTTGAGATACTTGGCCGGCCGGCTATGAAGCTTTCTGGGCAGAACTGAAGAGAGAGAAATGCACAAACTGTATCCCCAAAATCTGTTTCTGTCGATATCACAGGATTTGAAGGCTTCCATGGCACAGTGGATCCAGAGGAGCTGTTTAGGAAGATATTTGGTGAGGCTGGATTCAGGATGGGTGGATTTGGTGGAGATGAACAGGACTTTGCAGAGTCTAAGTTTGGCTTTGCTCCAGCATCAGAGGTACAAGGTTGAATTAAATAATATTGACATGTATTTCAATAATTTCAGGTACACCCATTTATAGGGAATTTATTTATTTTTCAAAAAAATTTGCATTCAAAGCAGCAAATTCTGATGCATTTGTCATGTAAACTGCCCTAAATTTGGGTGTATGCTTCATTAGCTAATCAGCTAAACCTAACTTGGTGTTGACTTCTCATGTATCACTTAATCAGCATAAAAAAATACAAATTTTCTAGAATGTTTTCATCTCGACCATGACTCATTGAACTAGTCTGGGAAGTCCATTCTGGAAAACTGATTCCCACTTGACTCTCTGTACATCATGGTCCCATTTCCAATTCGCTCTTTCCGAATTAATCCTTGGACAATGCGGTCTTGCCCCGGTGGCGGCAACAGGTTCACAGCATGTGGGCCACTGTGTGAGCTTCAGTTTCCAAGAGTTAATTTTGCGCCGGAGTCCTAATTTCTACCCTACTTCGTAGGTCCTGTGACGTTAGTCACACTGCCATATTCTAAAAAAAAATCAATAAGCTTACATTTATGGTAATTTTGTCAAATTCAGGTTGGAAATATACCAGTTCTATGCCTCTCATCGATTAAAAGTATATAGTATATTGTGTTAAGGACTCGAGGCCCGGGGAATAGGCTCAAACTATCGATATATTTTTTCTTTGCATATTTCAACAGTTGAAGAATAAACCTATCAAGTGTTTCTGTTATTTTCCTTAAAAAATGTTTGCAAACGGGAAATTTTAGCTCTCAAAAATTCACTGTCTTGGAAAAACGCTGTGCTGTGGGGATTAGCGCTCATTACTCACAGTCGGTGTTACTGCCTGCCGTGACTTACGCACCTCGGCTAATTACTTGTAACAGCAATACAAACAATTCACGCGCTGGGCTCATTTATTATAATTATTTGTTTTTCTACTACTTGTTTTCACGCCACATGACAAAATAAACAAATACAAATACACTGCTCAGGTGGTCAACCATTGCCGGAAAGCATGTGATATATGCAGATATATAAATTGCGAATTTGCGTAATATTTTTCATAAAGTTTTGCTGACATATTTACCATCGTACATATAATTATAAAAATGGCAAACATTATTCCCGCAAATTATATACTTTCGCGATAATAGTAAAGTTTTTTAACTCCACACCGGAAATGGCCGCTGCCAGTTTTTTTTCCGTTTGAGGTCTGCAGACTGACCAGTTCCTGTTTTCTTCTCTTTCCTTGAGCTAGACATTTTTCAGTTGGCAATTAAATCCATGAATGTCCAATTGCCGCAAATCACATCTCTGTAAGCCTTCTATAGAATGCTAATTGGCGGTCGACGTCTACTCAATCACCCGCGGTGAGGGATTCCGGAAGCACGGGGCATATTCCAGCATAAAAATTCATCTTCGTGACTGGTTTTCTACACCTTCTCAAAATATATTGTTCCAAAGTGATTAAAGAACGTTTGGTCTATAATCCCTATATGTTGTGTGAGAATATTGTGTCATTATCATGAAGTAGCGGATAATAATTACAGATTATCATCTGAAAAGTGGATTATTTTTGTTTACGCTCTATCCGACATATTTTTTTTACAAAGCTGGTACATACAAACTTGCTAATAACTACTCTATTTTTCATCCGATTATGTCAATTTTTGGGGAGCATAATATATACATTACAGTCCGAACGAGTGTACAGTCTGAACGAGTGTGTCTCAGTTTTTATATGCCCGCCAAAAGGCGGACGTATTATGTGATGGCGGTTTCCGTCCGTTTGTCTGTCCGTCTCTCGTGTCCGGTCTATATCTGGGATAGTTTTCTATCTACAGTTCTAATTTTTGGTGAGTGGATACCCTACGGGGAGACGATGTGTCGCGTACCAAAATGAAGGTCGAGGTCAGAGGTCAAAGATCACTGGTCTAAAAAAACAGGAAATCACTGAAGTGTTCGTGTCCGGTCTATATCTGTGAATGTTTTCTATCCACAGTTGCAATTTTTCATGAGTGGATGCACAAGGTGGAGATGATGTGTCGCATACCAAAATTGAGGTCGAGGTCAGAGGTCAAAGGTCACTGTTGCCTAAAATCAGGAAATCATTGACAGTTTTCTATCTACAGTTCTAATTTTTGGCGAGTGGATGCTCTAGGAGGGAACGATGTCTTGCATACCAAATGTAGGTCGAGGTCAGAGGTCAAAGGTCAGTGTGACAGAAAAATCAGGAAATCATTAAAAATTTCTAATTTTTTTGGTCACATATCCAAAAATAGGTCAAGGTCAAAGGTCACTGTGACCCCAAAATCAGGAAATTATTAAAAATAATTTTTTTTTGTGTCCGTAGATACATTAGGGGGACACGATGTGTCACCTACCAAAATGAAGGTCAAGGTCAAGGTCACTGTGACCTCAAAATTGTGAAATTGTTAAAAATCATGATTTTTTGAGTCCATTGAAAATTATGGGGAGCTGTTTCGTCATGTACCGATATTTAGATCCAGGTCAATAGTCAAGGTCACTGTGATCCCAGAATCAAGGCCAAAGGTCAGTGTTACCTAAAAATCGGGAAATCATAAAAAATTAGTAATTTTTTGTAAGTGGATTCAATAGGGCGAAATGAAGTGACGCATACCAAAAATTAGGTCAAGGTCAAATATCACTGACCCCAAAATCAGGAAATTATTAAAAATAACATGTTTTTGTGTCAGTAGATACATCATGGGGACACGATGTGTCACATACCAAAATGTAGGTCAAGTGACCTGGTCAAAGGTCAAGGTCAATGTGACCCCAAAATCGTATGATTTTTTGTGTCCATTGAGAAATTACAGGGAGATTTGTCATCTACCAAAAGTTAGGTCAATAGTCAAGGTCACTGTGACTCCAGATTCAAGAAATCTTTGAAAATTACTTTGTTTTTGTGTCAGTAGATACATTAGGGGGACATGATGTAGCACATACCAAAATGTAGGTCAAGACCGAATGTCGAGGTCACTGACCCCCAAAATCATGAAATTCATGAAAATCATGAGTTTTTTTGTCCATTTATACATTGAGGGAAGACGATGTGTCGTGTACTAAAATTTAGGTCACGGTCAAAGGTCAAGGTCACTGATCCCAAAATCAGGAAATCATTAAAAAAGAACTTTTTTCTGCCGGTAGATACACTAGTAGAGCTGTGTTACATACCAAAATGTGGGTCAAAGGTCAAGGTCACTGTGACCCCAAAATCAAGAAATCATTAAAAGTCCCATTTTCATATGCCTCTCGAAGACGAAGTCGTGTAATGCGATGTTGCATTCTGTCTATTCATCTATTAGCATTTGTTGTCCATGCGATATCTCTAGTTTCAAGGTATGGAATGGTACCAAACTTTGAGTATACCTTACTCGCATGGCAGAGAGAAGCCATACATTTTGAGATCAATTTTTCCAAGGTCAAGGTCACAGTCCTTCAAAACTGAATCAAGTTTAGCCGACCGTATGTGTTAGGTTGGAATATTCAGAGTTCTCTCCCCTACATATATCCCATATTTGAAACAGCTACATTCAGTTAAACTGTTGTGAAATAAAAACCCTACATTTACTAATTTAACGGGGATAGGGTTCCTTTATGATCTTCATACCTGTTTATTAACTCAAGAACAAAGGTTTACTTCATCAATTCCTTCTTCCTTCATGAAAAATTATCTCGTCTGAAAGGAATCCATTTGCTGGAAAACTACTATTTAGAGCATTTCCACAAAGTGGATGCTCTAATGTTTTCATGAGAAACGGCTCCGCCGCCGCCGCCGCCGCGACTTTAAACATGAATATCTCTGAAACCGTTAAATATTATCGGGTTAAACTTTGTGTGCTATCTCCTTAGGCCTGGGAAATTTGTCTGGTTGTGTTTCGATACTCGCTGCTCACCACTATGTGGCGTTGTAGTCCGAGCATAGGTAAACCTTTCCCTGACGATTTCATCTGAACGGCTTGTCTGATTTCTTTGAAATTTTATTACAATGGTCTTGAAGGATGGTCAATGTGCTGAAAAGGTTTTGGTGTAGCTGGCGTAGCTATAAAGGCAAGTTTTTTGCGTTGCAAAAAAAAAAGTTTTTCGTGAAATGAAAATTTGCCAATTCGTTTGGAGAAATATTTTAAAACTGTTCTATTCTAGGTTGCCAAGCATAAATATAGGATTGCCGACATGATAATTCCCTTTCGGTGCGAACCAAATTGCCATTTAAATGAAAAATCTCATTTATCTGACTTAACGACAAAACCTCTCTAACCATTATCATGATTAAAGTTTTTTCCATTGAACTCTTATGTGCCATCTCTCTAGGGCTTTAGATCTCACTCGCTTGTTTTTCGTGGCATTTGGTTGTCACTAGGTGGCGCTATAGACATGAATGCAGGTAAACATGTGTAACATATCTTCTGAACAATGTGTTTGATTTTCATGTAATTTGGGTATAATGATCTTGCAAGATAGGCAAAAAAACTGACAGATTTTGGTGGTGTTGGCGAATCATGGAGTCATTTTTGCATTTCAAAATAAGATTTTGTTTTCACAAAAGTGGAAATTTGCTTCTTAATCAGGGAAAAGTAATTCTATTTTGCTGAACATGATCATATCATTCCCAGTGTTATAATTTACATCTCCTTTAAGCCAAATGGCCATTTTTAGCTCGCCGTATACGAAGTAGGCGAGGTATTGGGAGAGTGAGGGGGAAAGTGGCGGTGTCGGTGGCGGTGTCGGTGTCCGGTTAACTTTTTATGTTTAGCACAACGTTAATGTTTTATTATTATTATTCATTTATTATTATTATAACTTTAGACTCAAGCTGGAAGGTTAATGTTTTTTGTTTAGGCTGGACTTAGAAAAATTTTGACTTCTTTTGCACTCTGAAAGTTTTCTGGGTTAACCCTTTCGCCGATTATTTCCCCTGACAAAAGTGACCTGCTGACGATCAATTCCATGAGAACTGTTATAATTTGTATATGTTGTCTTTGGAATGCTAGAAATTGCGTTTGCGTCCGAGATTTGCAGAAAAACATAAGAAACCTGTCTCCACAATACACACTCCAGTGTTATTTACTCTAGTTTTATAGCAACATAAATAAAATAGCATACAAAATTAGGTTTTACTGCGAGAGAATGCGCTTTTCCCCGGCTTTCTCGACTTAAAAACGTCAAAATCCAACAGAGAAATCGTCTTTTTTCGACCGCATTTGACAGCGTTTTTACTCTGCCAATCTTCATATTTGCTTCCTAAATTGTAAACCTGCTTTAATTGCAATGCCTTTAATCTCCATTAAAGTGCACAATCAAACGTAGAAAACGGAAGTAAACTAAAAATTAACTCCCCTAGGAGAGAGTTATCCGCCCCTAGGAGAGCTCTCACTCTTCCCAACGTGGTTACTATATAAGCCAGAGCCAGCCCATTCTCGTCCTCTTTCTCCTGTTTGCTCTCGAGCAGTGCACATCTAGGGACGTGTTTAGATTCAATTTTCAACGTTGGTTGTTGTTGTTTCGCTGGTATATCCTTTATCAAGTGTGACTTTTGTTTGTTATTCGGAACTTCCTTATTGTATTATTATGTCTGAGGTTCCGACTACTATTCCTTGTCGTACGTGCGGGCAGTTTTTGTCCCCATTGGACGCCCACACGGCTTGTTTTTCTTGTAAAGAATTGTGTTATCGAGCGACCACGTGCGCGGAATGTGTGTTATGGGACGCGACGACTTGGAGGAATTATGCCCAAGCTCGTCGTGCTTATCTTTTACATGCTTGTGATGACCCGTCTACTTCGGAGGTCGACAGACGGGTTTTAGAAATTTCTTTGGTCAATGATATGAAATGTAATGAGGATCTTGAACGTCGGTATATATTCCACCAAGCGGGACTATTCTACACGAAGATAATTCTAGGTTGTTAGACAGTTTGACCCGTTCCGGAGCTTCATTGTCTAGGGTCGATCCTAAACCCGTTCCTTTGTCCGGCTTAACAAAGACCAGGTCGGTCTTGCCTGGGCATTCCATTGTCTCCGTCAGACAAAAGAATTCTTTGCCTCATGTTATTTCGCCTTTGCCTATCGGTTTACCACATGTTTCTTCTGGAAAGAAGAAAGCAAATAAACGTCGTCGTGTGTCAGTTTCTCCATTACGGGTTAAGTCTAAACATAGTTTTTCTAATTCCGTTTCTCATTCTATGGAGGCTCGTTCGGACCTACCGTTGAGTGTTCAAGTTGCAAACTTACGATCTCCGGTTTCCGCGGTTGTTGATTCTTCACATCGTCGTTCACATACTGCTACACGACGCACACGTACACAATACCTTTGTAATTATCAATTATCTTTGTAATTATTATATTTTTCTAAGTTTCTGTACATCGTTATATATATTTGTGCTAAGAAGTCTTTATAGCCTTGATTATTTTGTCGAGTCCTTGGCAAAATATAAGTAACTATGCTTCTAATTGAGTATCATGCTAGTTCCAGAATACTGCTTGTATATATGTCACTGTATAATCTGTTGTCTTTATTCATCGCTAACTCTGTCATATTCTACTCTCGCTGTACTAATTAACATTATTATTACTATGGGATAAAACAAGCCCTTCGGGGTTTTACTCCCGCCACGATAAAAATTATTCCATATATCTATGTTCAAATATTTATATATTCATATCTGGTGAATAAAGCTTCAAATCAAATCAATACCGTTCACGTTCTCGTTCACCGGTTCGGAATTTGTTTTCTTCACGACGCTCGGTTTCACCACCTTATCGTTTGTTGTCACCTGTACGTGGTTCTATTTCGCCGGTTCGACGTTCTCGTTCTCCGGTTCGTAGTTCTCGTCCACCGGTTCATTTTGATACTAGTTTACGGCTTTCTCGTTCTCCGGTACGCCGTTCTCGTATTTTGACTGGTCATTCTCCTGATCCTACACACCGTTTGCCTCGGGTTTCGGCTCCTTCTTATCAAGATTACCATCCTCATTCGCGGACGCCATTTCTTGATCATTCGGTGGATCACGGGTTATCATCTTCTCATCGACGTCGTAGTACTCGTTCACCTTCACCGGTCTCATCGAGTTCGTCGGATGATTCTTCGTCCTCTCTGGAAAGTTCGGCTGATTCTTCGAAGTTGCATTATTCGCTTAGAATGCAGGCGCTTTCAGCGTTGGTTCCGGATATGCCCACCTCCTCCAAGGATGTTCCATCTAAGATTAAATGTCGGACTGCGGCGGATTCTGCATTCGCGTCTTCGGCTCCTGTAACGCCGCTTACTTGCGCGCTGTCTCCAGCTTGGGTGGGTATTTTAGAGGAGTTTGATCGTCAACTAGAGGATGACAATAAATTCAAGAAGCCTCGTTTTCGAGTTAACCATGTCCTTCATGATAACGTATTGCCCGAAAAACCGCCCAAACGTGATCGTGATTTATCTCAGATTTCTAAGTCATCTAAGTCAACCCCGCTTGAGATACATTCCTCTCTCGTGGAGAATATTCAAGAGATGTTACTTGCAATGCAACGGGCTTCTTCGGTCGCGGATTGGTTTTTGTTGGCTACTACCCGGATTGCCGTGGATCCTGAATTACGCCGAGACGATGGGTCGGCTTATTTGTCTCCGGGTCGCGTTACCTATTTGCGGGGTTTCATTGACACCCTTGTGCAGGCTAACCGTCAAATCATTGAGGCTAGTTCTTATTCGTATGTTTCGCTTCTCCAAGCGCAACGCAACGCCTTACTTAAGGTTGTCAAACCGGACGTTCCATATGTGGTTAAGGATCATTTGCTTCATCAGCCATTATCATCCAAGTCCATTTTCAACAATGCTATTGAGTCCCTTTTACCCGTGATTCGTGAAGAACGGACTGCTCGCTTGATTGCTTCTGTTGCTCGTGGCGGCTCTACGGATCGTCGTGAGAAACGTTTTGGTCGTAGGTCCTCTACCACTCAACAAGATGGGGGCGCTCGGGGAAATTTTCGTGGCATCGACAAACCTCCACGAGGCCGGGGTCGCCGTTCCTTTCGTGGGAAACCTTCCAAGCGGGGTGGTCATTCCAACAAATGACTATCAGGTTTCCGTGTCCGATCAAGCCGAAGTTTTTCATCCACCTGCTTTCCGGTCATTCAGTCATCATGTCGCGGGCGGCCGTCTTCTATACTTCGTCGAAAATTGGCGTCTCATCACGGACGACGCCTGGATTTTAAGAGTTTTGGAGAAAGGCTTCCTGTTCAGTTTTCATTCCTTTCCCAAACTCATCGCTTGGCCACGCCCATCCCGCCTGCCAGTTTCCGCAGGTCACTTGCAGACTCTTCTGTCATCGGTCACCACGCTCATCGACAAGGGAGCTGTCAGGGAGTTACCTCGGTCAGAGGTCAGTTTAGGTTTTTACAGCCACGTATTTCTGGTACCCAAGAAAGACTAGCTCCAGATGCGGATGGTGATCGACCTAAAAGTGTTAAACAAGTTTCATCTCATCACCCCTCCTCATTTCAAGATGCCTACTGTTTCATCGATTCGGGCCCGCATACATCATCGGGATTGGCTGGCCTCAGTCGATCTGCAGGACGCGTATCTTCATATCCCAATTCATCCACGTCATCGTCGTTATCTCCGCTTCGTTATCAACGAACGTCGCTTCGAATGGCAGGTCCTCCCGTTCGGGGTCAACATCGCCCCTTGGTTGTTTACCCGGATTACCTCTCCTGTCATGGCATTTCTACACCTGCGAGGTATTCAAATAGAGGTTTATATCGACGACATCCTCCTATGGGCGGCGGACGAGTCCCGTCTCAACGCGCAAGTCCAGTTCACGCTTCTGGTGTTACGTCATCTAGGATTCGTCCCTCATCCTCTCAAGTCAGAGTTAGTCCCGGCTCAAGTTCGCCGATACATCGGCGCAGTATTCGATACTTATCATCAACTGGTTTACCCTCCGGAGGATCGTTGGGACAAAATTCAGCTGTTGATCCGAAAGTTTTTGTCATCAACGTCACGGACACGTCAACAGTGGCAAAGTTTGGTAGGTTTGCTCACTTCCACACAGGACCTAACTCATTACGGCCGACTACAGGTGCGTCCTCTACAGTATCATCTGTATCCTTACCTACAGACACCTTCCATCAATCCAGCGGTGCCGGTATTGACGTCTCTACATCCATATCTGGTCTGGTGGCAGTCCCGGCACAACGTCATGCAGGGCGTTCCATTCCGCTTTCCGGCCCCGAGTCATCATCTGTACACCGATGCGTCCGAGACCGGTTGGGGAGCCCATCTGGACGAATTGGTGGTATCCGGCAGATGGTCAACGTTGGATGCCAGTCTTCACATCAACCTTCTGGAGATGAAGGCAGTCATCCTAGCGGTTCAACATTGGAGTCAACGTCTCATGAACTCGTCTCTCCTCATAGCGACGGACAATTCCACGGTCATTGCGTACATCAACAAGTTGGGTACCACCCGATCGCTACCAATGTTTCGTCTAGTATGGGATCTGTACGAGTGGGCTCTCATTCATCATTGTCATCTCCACGCCCGCCATGTTCCGGGTCGGCTCAATGTCTTAGCGGACAGCTTATCTCGTCCGGACACCGTTCTTCAGACCGAGTGGCAACTTCATCCGGAGGTGTTCCAGCAGATCTCCACCATCTGGGAGTCCCCACTGATCGATCTGTTTGCTACGAGGAACAACGCCCAGTTGACCCTGTTCGTCAGTCCGATTCTGGATCCTCAAGCCTTCGCCATCGACGCCCTGTCAATCAACTGGGACAACTTCCTAGCTTATGCCTACCCACCGATGGCCCTAATTCTGGAAGTGCTTCAAAAGATTTCTCGTCACGACTGCATCATCCTGCTCGTAGTGCCGTGGTGGCCTCGTCGCCAGTGGTTTCCGGTTCTGATCCCGCTTCTCACTGCTCCGCCTCGTTGTCTACCAGTTTGGCCCAGTCTGTTACGACAACCGCACGGGATTCTTCATCACAACCCGCGGTGGCTCAACCTACACGTTTGCAGACTATCCAGAGTGCACTCGCAGTCCAAGGGTTTTCAGCAGAGGTTGCGCGAACGATGGTCTCAGCCAATCGATCTTCCACATCGCAGCTCTATCAGGCGAAATGGGCCTATTTCGTCTCCTGGTGCCGAGAACATGATGCCGATCCCGACTCTGCCTCTGTTTCCCTAGTAGCTGACTTCCTCCTTCATCTTCATCGTGATAAGAAGTTTCAAATCAGCACCATTGAGGGGTATCGATCTGCTCTGGCTAGGGTATTACGTCTTACCTCCGGTACAGACATTAGTCTAAACGATAATATCTCTGCGCTCATTCGCGCCTTCGCGTTACAGTCTCGCCGTACTCGCCAACTGTTACCGAAATGGGATATCGGTGTGGTTCTGTGTGCTCTGATTCGTCCGCCCTTTGAACCCTTAGAATCCGCTTCTATTAAAGCTGTGTCTTATAAGACTGCCTTTTTGGCGGCGTTTGCTTTAGCGTCTAGAGTGTCTGAACTTCATGCCCTTGAAAGATCTTCTATGACCTGGACGGCGGATTGGTCGCGCATTTCTTTTCGACCCATTCCGGAGTTTTTCGCCAAAAATACTCCATTCCTGCGTTGTCAGACTTCGTGCATGGTCTCGAGGACGACCTTTTGTTATGCCCTGTTCGAGCCATTCGCCACTATCTTACTCGTACCGATTCCGTTCGCGGCTCTCGGCGCCTGTTATTTCTGTCTCTTCGTCCGTCGGCTTTGCATGACATTCCGCGTGGTTGAAGAAAACCATTAAATGGTCTTATCAATTGGCCATAGACGCTCCCCCTCTATTGTCGACTGCCTCTTCTCATGAGATTCGCGCCATTGCCACGTCTTGGCCGTTATGGAAGAACCTGTCCCTCCTTGACATTGTCCAGTCTTGTGCCTGGACGGCGAACTCCACGTTCACCAATTTCTATCTGAGAGATATGTCAGTCCAGTCAGATAGCATGACCACGCTTGGGCCGCTCATAGCCGCCCAACACGTGGTCAAGTAAATTTTGCAAAAAGGGGGGGGGCGGCTTTTTGGATCATCGCAGCAAATCTGCAACTTGCTGTATCATCTCATCTCGTTCTCAATTATATCATTAGTCCACATTATCATGATCATATATGAAGGAAGTTATAAAGATGGACGGCCTTGGACCTTTCATCATCAACCTAAGATGTATCATCATTCTAGATGCCTGACACTATGGTGAGTGTATTCCTTACCCTAACTGCGGTTTTGCTTGTGTCTTTCAGGTTGAATCTGATTTCCTTCTGGATGATCTCAGCTGCGTCACCTACGCCCAACTCACAAGACAAGTTGGACATAAGACGATTGTGGACTGAGAAGGGTTCTATGGTGTAATGATTGGCACTCTGGACTCTGATTCCAGCGGTCCGAGTTAACGCAGATCTCGGTAGAACCTCCATGGTGGAGAAGGGTTCTATGGTGTAATGGTTGGCACTCTGGACTCTGATTCCAGCGGTCCGAGTTAACGCAGATCTCGGTAGAACCTCCATGGTGTGGCTTGGCTCCCTTTAAGCCCGGACAGTTATGCTTCACCCGAAGCTTATAGGTACAGCCAAGTACCTGCATGTATGTTCCTACCGTGGCCGAAGCCCCAAGAGTTTCATACAAATGCCTACCAAGAAGACCTACAGCCTTAGTGGCAGAGGATTCTGACATCTTGGTAGAGTTGCTACCACACCACGAGCACAGCTACATGGATGTAGACATGCAAGATAAGTACAACTGTATCTTATCCACATTTTAACCTTTTACGTCTTTGACCAGGGTTTCAATTGTTGATTATTGATGTCTCATGCTTATACCCATGTCTGTGTCTTCCCAGCGGTTACTTAGCCTGCTTTTGAATCTACTACATGGCCGAGGTTCCCTCCTCCATATGTTGGTACTGAGGCATTGAAATTAAAGCAGGTTTACGATTTAGGAAGCAAATATTAAACATTTATAAACAATGTTTCTATTTGTTACTAAATCAAACCTGCTTTAATTTAATGGGCCCTCCCGTCCGTCCCCTCGTACCGCGGCCTGGTTCACTACTGGTCTCGGTTTGTTACAATGAGAAAGAGGGCGAGAATGGGCTGGCTCTGGCTTATGTAGTAACCACATTGGGAAGAGTGAGAGCTCTCCTAGGGGCGGATAACTCTCTCCTAGGGGAGTTAATTTTTAGTTTACTTCCGTTTTCTACGTTTGATTGTGCACTTGAATGGAGATTAAAGGCATTGAAATTAAAGCAGGTTTGATTTAGTAACAAATAGAAACATTGTTTATAAATGTTTAATGTTTGACCTCTCATTGGAAAGCGTAACCTTTCACCTTTCTACATAGGAAATAATCTGGAATGGATGGCAAAATAAAACGGAGGATACGATTGGATTGTAAAATGATGTCATTCCATCATTCCAGCCACTGCCTACGCTCGTCTCAAATCTGTTGGCTGATAGAGGTCACGTGGGCAAAATTACGCATACCGATTGGCTCGTCGGCCGGCGAGGGAATCCATCTTGAATAAAATGGATTTTTGTTTGACACACGTTGTGGATCAAGACTCGTAAAAATATGGAAATAAACTTCGTCGATCGTCGTTGGCAGTTTTAATCGTCTGGGGAATATTCACCACACTTTAGCAGTCGTGTAAGTTCAAAAATACAGGAGTTAGGAAGAGGTTTTCGATGATTTTTTCCATTTCTGCGGCTTGCTGCCGACAGGCCCGTCACACGGTATGTGAGGAAAAATGCATTTTTCGCTCCGATTTTTTCCGTTCAACATCTAATTTTGCTTTATTTCTTTTGCAAACAAACAAACAACTTCGAGAGTCAAATTGATCAAGGTTTTGGCTTTCCAGAAGTATACAGTGTTTGATAGATTTCTGTTAAAACGGATGCAAAAAAATACAAGTGCTGTACCCATCGTGATGGCGAACAAGTTTAAAGCTAACCCGGTCTACCGGGGATGGTCGTACGGGTGGCGCTCTCGTTATCCCTGTGTACCGGGTTTAATCGGTGAAAGGGTTAATGTTTTCTGTTTATGCTGGACTTAGAATAATTTTGAGTTCTTTTGGACTCTGAAAGTTTTCTGGGTTAATGTTTTCTGTTTAGGCTGGACTTCGAATAATTATGACTTCTTTTGGACTCTGAAAGTTTTCTGGGTTAATGTGTTCTGTTCAGGCTGGACTGAAAAGGTAACCTTTATTTCAAGTTTTATAATACAGTTCATCTTTCAATCCAACTTCAACATCACTGACAAAGAAGTCAAATTTTTATAACAATATATATTGTCATTGCCAGTGATGTGCAACCTGAAGGGCTCAATCTTTAGGCGAAGCTGCATGTTATTGACAAAACCCAAAACGGCGAGCTGCCGGGTTACACATAACCCTTGTTTTAAATATATGAAATTCTCATGACTTCAGTCCAATATCTACATGTACATTCCCCAGGCCACATCTGAGGATTTTGCTTCATCATGTAGGTTTGTGATATCATCGGGTGGCACTATAGACAGTAAATGTTTTTAGCACAATTTATTGGCATTTCATCTGTGTATGAAGTTTATTATTGTCAGACAGACAAAGGACTGAAAGTTTTTTTTTTTGGATTGAAATTGAAGGGCCACCTCTCATACGGATTTTGCAGCCCATCAACATAATGCTTGATTTATATCTCATTATACATTCTTTTTTACAATCACTAATTTTATTAACATTATGGTTTAAAAATGGATTGAAAGGACATTGGTGCTGTTAGCGCTGGCATAATCATGTGGCATAGGATAAAGTCAGCTAAATATATCTTTATATTATTATGCCCCCCCCCTCTAACTAGAGGGGGGGCATATAGCGATCGCTTTGTCCGTCCGTCTGTCCGTCTGTCCGTCCGAATTTCTTGTCCGGGCAATATCTCGGTTAATATTTGATGGACAGGATCGAAACTTGCATGGAATGTGGCCAGTGGCTCGTAGTTGTGCAGCGTGGAGTTTTTTCCGAGTTCCGGTATAATTTTCAAGAGTTATGGCCCTTTTTCTGAAATCTCTGTGAATGGGACTTGTCCGGGCTGGATCTTGGTTAATATTGCATGGACAAGTATGAAATTTGCATGATATGTGGTCAATGACCCACAGTTGTGCAGCGTAAAGTTTCTCCACGTTTCGCTTATATTTTCAAGAGTTATGGCCCTTTGTTCCTGAATTCTTCGTGAATTGGGACTTGTCCGGGCTGGATCTCGGTTAATATTGTATGGACAATTATGCAATTTGCAGGATGTGTGGTCAGAGCCCTGTAGTTGTGCAGCGTGAATTTTCTCCGCGTTTCGCATATATTTTCAAGAGTTATGGCCCTTTTTTCTTCAAATCTTTGTGAATTGGAACTTGTCCGGGCTGGATCTCGGTGAATATTGTATGAACAATTATGAAATTTGCAGGATATGTGATCAGTGCCCTGTAGTTGTGCAGCGTGAAGTTTCTCCGCGTTTCGCCTATATTTTCAAGAGTTATGGCCCTTTTTTCTTCAAATCTTTGTGAATTGGAACTTGTCCGGGCTGGATCTTGGTGAATATTGTATGAACAATTATGAAATTTGCAGGATATGTGATCAGTGCCCTGTAGTTGTGCAGTGTGAAGTTTCTCCACATTTCGCCTATATTTTCAAGAGTTATGGCCCTTTTTTCTTCAAATCTTTGTGAATTGGGATTTGTAGGGCTGGATCTCGGTTAATATTGTATGAACAAGTATGAAATACGCATGATATGTGGTCAGTGACCCATAGGTGTGTAGCGTGAAGTTTCTCTGTTTTCGGTTATATTTTCAAGAGTTATGGCCCTTTGTTTAAACCTAAGTGAATGGGATATATTTATTTGTCCAAGCTGGATCTCAGTCCATAACTGATTTGAACCAGGAAAATGGCTATATTATATGTTATTCTACATTCCAAAGCAGACAACATAGGTCCTGAAGTATGAAATTGCCCCAAAAACAGTGAATTGGGTACAAAATTCACTGATCGCTTCATAATTTCACCACAATATACTCCCAAGGAATGTAGGTCTCATAACCAGGTCACATTTTCGGATTTGGCGAAAGCCCTGGCGACCATCTTGCATCGAAGCATCGTATTATCACTTGTTGCTTGATATTTGGAATATGTATTATGTGAGACATGGCAAAAAAGTGACTGAAACAGAATTTTTATAATTATCCAAATTAGGCCTCCACCAACCAATAAAGAACAGAACAATGGCGGGGCAGTGTTGCATTAAAGTGGAAGGGGGGGGCATACAATTGAGCAATCTCTGATTGCTTCCTTCCTGTGTTAAAAATATTTTTTTTTTGTGTCAGTAGATACATTCGGGGGACACGATGTGTCACATATCAAAATGTAGGTCAAGGTCACTGTGACCCCAAAATCATGAAATTGTTAAAAATCATGAATTTTTTTGTCCATTGATATATTAAGGGGAGACGATTTTGTCATGTACCAAAATTTAGGTCAAGGTTAATAGTGAAGGTCACTGTGACCCCAGAATCAAGAAATTTTTAAAAATTACTTTTTTGTGTCAGTAGATACATTAGGGGGACATGATGTGTCGCGTACCAAAATGTAGGTCAAGGCCGAAGTTCAAGGTCACTGTGACCCCCAAAATTATTAAATTGTTAAAAATCATGATGTTTTGTGTTCATTGATACACTGAGGGAAGACGATGTGTCATGTACCAAAATTCAGGTCAAGGTCGAAGGTCAAGGTCACTGGGACTCCAAAATCGGGAAATCATTAAAAATAACTTTTTTTTTGGTGGCAGTAGATACATTGAGGGACACGATGTGTTACATACCAAAATGTGGGTCAAAGGTCAAGGTCATTCTGACCCCAAAATCAAGAAATCATTAAAAGAAACATTTTCATATGCCTGTTGAAGAGGAGGTCATGTAAATTGTAATGCGATATTGCGGTCTGTCCAGTCATCCATTAACATTTGTTGTCCATGCGATATCTCTGGTTTCAAGGTATGGATTGGTGCTAAACTTTGGATATACCTTACTCGCATGGCAAAGAGGAGCCATATTCATTTTTCGCATGGCAAAGAGGAGCCATATTCATTTTGAGATCAATTTGTCAAAGGTCAAGGTTACAGTTCCCCAAAACTGAATCAAGTTTAGCTAACTATATGCGTTAGGTTGGGATATTCAGAGTTGTCTCCCCTACATGTATATGGCATTTGTCCTATGTTTGATACATGTAAGAAACGGCTACATTCAGTTAAACTGTTGTGAAATAAAAACCGTACATTTACTAATTTAACGAGGAGAGGGGTCCTTTATCAACTTATACCTGTTTATTAACTCAAGAACAAAGGTTTACTTCATCACTTTCTTCATATTTTTCTTCCTTCATGAACAATTTTCTCGCCTGAAAGAAATTCATTGAAAGGGAAACTACTATTTTCTTGCGTTTGACTTGTTGATTTCAGTGTGGGATATGTGAGCTCTCGGCTCTTGTTTCAAGGTCACCTAGTTACCAAGAGTTAAGACCATTTTAGTTTATCATTCAATATAAGATGTGAAATATGTTACATTCTCAGAAGCACAAAATCGTAGACCGTTTTCTGGATTGCTAGCTACCAATTGGGATCAAGGCCATTAAACAACCTTGAAATTCGGACCAATGTATTTCCAGATATATGGGCGTATATTGAAGCCCCTTGGGCTCTTGTTATTTGCTGGCATTGTTTCAGATAGAATACAGCAGCCTAATTCATACAATCAGGAATAAAAAGGGGGTTAATGTCTTTATGTTCAAACTTTCATAGGAAATATGAAAGTGGCAATTTGACATTTTATTTTCATTCGATTTTTTAATGCCGGTGGGCCCATGAAACGCAAAATAAAGTTGGTGTTGCCTCACACTGGGTTTCGCCCATTGGTGAAGAAATCCCTTCTCAGAGGCAGTTCTACCAGGGATGATTCCTGATTGCTCATCCTCCAGGGGTATGTGCCCCACCTTCTGTCCCATCCTAAAAAAAATTGCCACCACTAATAGTGGTTGTGCTCAAATTGGGGAGGTCTAAAGCCCTGTGAGTACCAAATTATGTGTTACAAAATTATCTAGGGAAATGCTCTTCGCCCGTGTTTCACACGAGCTTTCATTTCTTGTGGGATATGTGAGCTCTCAGCTCTTGATTCACGGTCCACTAGTTATCAAGAGTTAAGCTCGTTTTAGTTTATCATTCAATATAAGATGTTATATATGTTACATTCTCAGAAGCACAAAATTGTAGGCTAGCTATCAATTGAAATCAAGGCCATTAAACAACCTTGAAATTTGTACCAAAGTAATTCCAGATACACAGGCGTATATTGAAGCCCCTTGGGCTCTTGTTCAAAATGTCACGTATTGGAACTTGAAATAGACTTTCATTTTGTTTAAAAAAAAATAAAATTTACAACGCTCTCAAGCGTTTTCTAAGAGTTTAAAAAATAAAATGAGACACACTCGTTTGGTTTGAAAAGTTTGTCACCATGCAAAATCTTGGACTCATTACTTGTAAAATAATGGGTGAAATTAGCGATATAAAAAAGATTATTTTTTTGAAATAACAACTTTTCCAACTGCAACAAAACCGTTGAAATAGACGTAAGAATTAATTTTTTACTTTATTCGAAATGCCTGAATCATGATCTTTACAATCATATAAAACATATATATGTATGTGAAGTGGTTGTGATGGGATGAGACAGAATACACGAGGGTGTGTAATATCAGGCGCTACCCCGGGACTCGAGTCCTTAAAGAGATAGAGAAGCACCCCGATTGATGAACCAGAGCTCATGTGGCCATCTACATGTTGGTGCACCGCTCACTGTCATGAAGGCCCGACTCCATTGTCTGGGGATTAACCTGAACTATAGTGCAAATGTACCATTGTTTCAAATATTCTCAATTTGGAACAAGGGTAAACTGGACTTGATGATTATTATGTACTGTAATGAAGAAAGTGATCTTTCTCATCTCCCGTATCCCCACCACAACTTGAAAATTTGACCAAGGGCATTATCAAAGATGTGTACCCCTCCTGTTGTCCATATAACTGTCTCTGACTGATTACACCCGAAAATCTGGCCCACAGGCTCATTCACTCCTTAATGATTATGGTTGATACAGAAACCCCGGCAACGATTTGGTGTAAGACTCACAAAATATAATTGACAAAGGATCTGATGCAAGCTGTATTGTCAGTCTTTTGTCCAGGATATTACCTTTTCAATGGGAGGTCTTACACCAAAGCCTTGCCGAAACCCCAGTTGACTTGTTCATGAGAGCAATGCAAAATGTATCTACAAGTTAACATATATCAAAGTTGGAGACTGAAATCGTGGAGAGCCACACCATCCTTTTCAAATTGAACTGTGATGTCGGCATGCACTCAATCGACTGTTTTGTAATGGGCATGCTATTTGGCTGTGTGGCCCCCAAGTGGGTGAGCAGCATGAGTTTTGTACCATGTCTGCTGTCACGAGGGGAAGATTAATTTCTTCTAATGATGACTGTACAAGGATAGTCACACATGTCCAGCTGATCATATCGTAGTTAGTTATATCATCGCTATATGGCTGAAATAACGCTGAACGCGACGTTAAACCCTAGCTCACTCACTCGTAGACATGTGCAGACAGAGAGTTGTATGACAGTTTTTAGGGGAAAATAGGCCAGATGTTGTTTCACTGGCAACAAGAAATTTTGTCGAGGACATCAAAATGGACCAAGGGAAACAACTCCGTCTGACTTCCCAATGTGATTACTCGAGTTCAGTATTTAAAGTACATATTTTTACCCCTCAGCCCATAGGGCTGTGGGGTCTTGTCGTTGCCATGTACGTACGTCCGTCCGTCCGTCCTAGCGTCCGTCCGTCCGTCCTAGCGTCCGTCCGTCCGTCAACATGTTCTTGTCCGCTGAATATCTGCAGATCTATGAAGTCCGGCCTGACCAAACTTTGGTGAGAGCTTCCTGACTGTTGACTGATGAAATGATTAGATTTTCAGATGGCTATGATGATTTTATGATTTTTAATTTATTTTTTATTATTTATTGATGACTCAGCTTTTGCACTGTTATCTATGCCCATCAACATGTTCTTGTCCACTGAATATCTGCAGATCTCTCAAGTCGGGCCTGACAAAACTTTTGTGAGAGCTTCCTGAATGTTGACTGAGGAAATGATTAGATTTTCAGATGGCTATGATGATTTCATGATTTTTAATTTTTTTTTTTTTTTTATTATTTATTGATGGCTCAGCTTTTACACTGTTATCTATGCCCATCGGGAACCCTTGGTTGCATGTTTCATTGTGAATTTTGAAGGTTCCCTGATACAAGAAAGCCTGGTCCATTCAAGATTCTCATTGAATGAAGGACAACATTTTTCTTTAATTTTGCTATTAAATCATTCTATTTTACATCATATGATTTATCCTAAAACTTTTGCATGAACCATATTTGTGTCCACACATTCAACTGGTACAACATAATGCTTCAATTTTTGTCACCAAACATGTTACTGTACCTTGGAAATTATTTAAAACGAGTGATTAGGAAAGCCCATTTTTAGCCTGACTCTGGGCAATTTTGAACCAGTTTGCATACCTGGAGCTTATGCACCGCCCCCCCCCCCCCAATAATGATAAGGGTGGGCCTGTGTCAATCAGTGTGTTTACCACTGATAAAGCTACACTTTCTTGCATGCTGTAATCCCAGCACACCACTCACGTGAAACCAAAGTCTGTTATTTACGGTATCCAGAGATTTTTTGCAGGTTCCGATCCCAAACTCCCAGTTCCTTTTTGTAATTCGTTATTGAGGGTCCAATTTTTTTAAGTGAATTTCGGCGCAAAGAGCCTGTGATCAATCACAAAACAGAGGTTTATTAACATGAAATTCAATACCCAGCTATGCAAACGGATCGATATTGATGCTCCCAGAAGCTATTTCTAGGAGTATTTCCTTCAGAAATCCTTTCAAATTGAACAACAGCAACACTTTCGTTTTTTGTTTCATTTGAGTTTTGGGCGCCCAAATGTTTTCCGAAACTAAATTGGGTCTAGATGCAGCCCTGATCCTACTTGACTAAAAAAAAAACAGGCTGAGGGGTCCACGCACCTTTTAGGTGCTTGCTTGCAATTCATGTTTATTCAGCCATTACTTGTGGTTATATAATTATGTTTCCAGATAATGATGGATCTGACATTTCAAGAAGCGGCTCGAGGTGTGAACAAAGAAATCAACGTCAATGTGCAAGACACCTGTCCCAAATGTAATGGTAGTAAAGCAGAGCCGGGCACTAGTGTTGTCAAATGTAATGTCTGCCACGGTAGTGGTATGGTAAGGAAAGTCACTCATTTCTGTACAGCAACCAGATGCAGGTAGTTTTAGTAGGAGCTTGTGTTTGAGATTCATTTTGTATATTAACAAAAGTTATTGGTGTAATCGGTACATGGGGGGGGGGGGGAGAGCAACTTTTTCTGCCCGCTGTCACTTGGATTACTCAATTTTCTAACACAATTTTTTCAAGCCTGAAATTAAAGTTCATGACATGTTATCAGCCTGATGAGAGGATATGGTACATGTATATATCATGAACATTCAATATGAAGAGGGGCCATGGTACATGTACATATCCTGACCATTCAATATGAAGAGGGGCCATGGTACATGTACATATCCTGATCATTCAATATGAAGAGGGGCCATGGTACATGTACATATCCTGACCATTCAATATGAAGAGGGGCCATGGTACATGTACATATCCTGACCATTCAATATGAAGAGGGGCCATGGTACATGTACATATCCTGACCATTCAATATGAAGAGGGGCCATGGTACATGTACATATCCTGACCATTCAATATGAAGAGGGGCCATGGTACATGTACATATCCTGACCATTCAATATGAAGAGGGGCCATGGTACATGTACATATCCTGACCATTCAATATGAAGAGGGGCCATGGTACATGTACATATCCTGACCATTCAATATGAAGAGGGGCCATGGTACATGTACATATCCTGACCATTCAATATGAAGAGGGGCCATGGTACATGTACATATCCTGACCATTCAATATGAAGAGGGGCGCCGCCATCTTTTCTGATTTACAGGAAGTTTATTAGAAATGTCAGCTGGTTATTTTCAGGCTTGAATGTATGTTTGTGTCCGTTCCATATTAACATTGATATGGTTATATGGCTGGTTTTACAGACAATTTTGTATTTTTACTCTGAACAGGAGACGGTGAGTACTGGTCCTTTTGTAATGCGTACAACCTGCAGGAAGTGTCATGGGAGACGAACCATTATAAAACATCCCTGTACAGAGTGTCGGGGAAAGGGGAAGTTGATATTACGGAGAAAAGTTGTGGTGCCAGTCCCTTCTGGTAAGAATAAGATGATATTTACTATGGAGAAAAAATGTGGTGCCAGTCATTGCTGGTAAGCATTGGGATGATGTTACTTACAAGTGTTAGGATAACTTTTGCGTACGAGTTCAGTGCTCCACTGACTGAGCTAGAGGGAAAGTTCTGCTAGCTACAAGCTAGTACAAATACTGGTGAACCCACTTCCTACCATATGTTATTCAGAGAAATAGTCCTGAACGAAATGTCAGTTTCCTTAGGGCTGTTCCATTAAAAAAGGTATGGGGGGGAAGGGGGGGAAGGGGGGGGGCGGAAGGCAACTCAATTTTTATTCTGTGGGTCGTCGGGAGGTTCTGAAATCCTATTACAGGGGTGGTGGCTTTATGGATTAATTCCTTTTCATGGGTGGTGGATGAAGCTTCCACTGATGGATTAATTCCTTTCCATACGTGGTGGGTGAAACTTGCACAGGCGGAAAATCGTTATTTATTTTTTGTGGTGTTGCTGAAAGTTTGTTCGGATATACCCAATAAAATAAGAATAAACTCTACAAGTTACCACATCTTTGTGTCGTGTCTTCTTTCGTCTGGCCTACGGGTCCCAAATACGCCACCTGTTGGCCGTGTATCGAACACACCTTGACAGAGTTGTCCCCCATGATGAAGATAAGATAAGTTGTCCCCCATGATGAATGACGTTGCAGAAAGTCATGTCGGCGGTTTGTAACGAAATGGTTTTATTTCATACTTATTTTTCAATAAAAGTGTGACAGGTTTATCAACCACATTAAATGACCAGCAACCGTGTTGAGTTAATTTTGGAAAGCACATATAATAACCATAATAACAGTTCATTGTCAACTGTATGATATCGTTCCAATCTCCAGACTTATTTCCCGCGAAATCATTGGGGACTCCCATATGACGTAATGGGATACTCCCGATCTTTGTTTACTGATTGGCTGTGACCGCCCATGTGACGCTCATCACCAACCACCTCGCTGGGGGTCTGCTTTTCGGAAAGATGGAGGGTGTTGCACAGTTTTTGTCTGTGAACAATTTGAACGTATACGTGGAGAAATTTAAAGAGGCTGGTTTCGATGACTTGGCAGAGTTAAAAACTCTTGAAGCAGGTGACATTGATCAAATGAAATCAATCTTTGATGGCAAGTTGGCGCATTTTTTCCGTTTCAAAAAAGCCCTCAAAGTCGTGACCAACCGTGGCAGTGGCACCACGTGCAGCACGACCACGGCGACCATCCCCATCCGTGCTAGTGACCATGACGATGCGGATATTGAAATCATCAGCATGAGTGAAACTGGAACATCAACTGCTTCGGACATGTCGGATGGTGAGCCACTGATAAAGCGGATCAAAGTCGAAAAGATTGACCGTAAACCTTCAAACATGATTCAGCGCACCCTCCACGCGATTTATTTCCATGGGTGGTGGTAAATATATTTTAAAAATTATCTGTAGGTCCTCGTCTCAGTGGAAATTGAAAAAAAATGTATTTCTATTGGTGGTGGCATTCTGACAAAAATCTAATTTATAGGTCCTCAACCCAGTGGATAATTCTATTCTATAGGTGGTGGGTCAATCAAAAATTTGCCTTCCGCCCCCCCCATACCTTTTTTAATGGAACAGCCCTTAGTTAAATTTGTAGACTTCGGTGCAGTTACATGTGATTATTCAAATAGGGGTTGAATATTAGTAGACTGGTCAACGATAGTAGATTGTACTTCTTAACCGTACTGATTTTCTATCCTGTTCATACACGTGATCATTAACCTTGCTGATCTTCATTCACCTGCAGGTGTGGAGGATGGACAGACAGTTAGAATGCCTGTGGGCAGTCAAGAAGTATTTATTACATTTAGGGTAGGTATTCACAGCAGACCTAGTGTCTTTGATGGCTCCACAGTATCAAGTGATAGATTGTTCTCGGAACGTAAACCACTACTCAAGAACTGATGAAAAGACTGTTTTTCTTAAAGTACGTTTATCTACTTCTGATAATCTCTAGTTTATTCAAGTCTTAAAGATGAAATGCAAAGGTTTTCATATTTTTCTTTTTATATCCTGCATGGGTTAGTTAATGTTGGAGCTATCAATCTATCTACATTGTTTGGATTTATTTGAAGTATTTTGTCTCCTAGTAGCTTTAGAAAAGTGACCCACATTTGGTGTCTCAAGGCCATCTCAAGGCCGGCCGTTTTCAGGAATGAAATCTGTATCGCTTATCTGCCCTCGTTTGACGTTGGTTTGTCTGCCCTCGTTTTTGCTGGACGTCAATACTTATAACGTTCAGTCTTCGAGAGGCTGGTCTGACGTGACATCATAATCAAGGAAAGATAAGCAATGACGGTTTGTAAATCAGAATTTTGTTGATCTTGGGATATCAACTTTTAAAACGCTTCTAGAACACAAATACTTCAAAATAAACCAAGCGAAGTAGATTCACCGATATTTTATCATTATTAAACCAATATAAAAATGAGAATCTAAAAACCTTGGCATTTCACCTTTAAAGGAGAAGTCTCCTTAACGTCATTTTTCTTATTTTATTTTGAAATAGTGTGTTTCACGGAAATAATCCATTTGATGGAATAACTTGGGATGAGTTCAGTTTGCGATGAGTTGTGGTAGGGCGCCACTATATTGTAGATTAAATCGAGGCTCAATGGGCGGTGACCTTGCACTTGTTCCATGCTACGTAATAGAGGCGACGTCATTGGTAATGTCAGATGTTCTTCGCCACAATGCTAACTTTACTTCTATACAATTCAGACGTCACTCTGCCTCAACTCGGACGTAATTGCACCTCAACTCGGACATATCTAATGGCGACGCCTATATTTAACGTGAAATAAAAACCACTCCATATCCTACATATATGGAGTATTGTGATAAAACACAACATTTCACAAAGAAAGTATCCAGGAGGAAATTGTAGAGAGGAAACCACGTTCAGGCGAGTTCTCCTTCAATATTTTGTTAACAATGTTTATTGCTTCTAAGTTAATTTAAATATCCACACCCTAATTTTTTTCAATGTGACTAATTTTCAGGTGTCTAAAAGTCGATTATTTCGGCGTGAGGGAGCAGATGTACACAGTGATGTAGTGATCAGTCTTTCACAAGCTGTCCTTGGGGGAACAATTAGGGTACCTGGTATCTATTCTGATATACTATTATCTGTAAGTCCATTATTATTTACCTCATTTATGCATCTCGTATCTTATTCAGAGTTTGTTACCTCCTAAACTTAATGTAAAAAGACAGTTGAAGATGAATCCAGTTCCGATGTATTCTGCATGTCTGCTTCATCTTCACTGCCTGGACAATGGGCAAGATTAAAGCCAGTAAAAGCAACGTCATAATTTAACAACGTTAGAATTGTTCGTTTCATGATGCCACGTATTCTTTACCCGTTGAAGAACTAGCGCCGCCTAGTGTGGCTGGCGATCCCCATTGTTCCTTGATGTTGATAGAATAAGAAGAGCTGTTCATAACCCTTATAGTTCTCATTATCTTCAAAGCCCCAAACTGCATTGACAGTATCATCTGATGTGTTCCTCACAAGGCCACATATATCAATGAATAAGTGTTCCGTCTAACAGTCAGTTTGTAATACCAAGTAAAAGACCACATAGCTGAAGTTTAAGTTGTTGTGGTTGTTTGTTGACAGATTCCTGCAGGCACCCAGTCACATGACAGGATACGTATGGCTGGGAAAGGGATCAGTCGTGTTAACAGTTACGGCTATGGGGATCATTATTTACACATGAAAATAAAGGTTCCTACGTGAGTATTACTTACAGGGTTCATACAGGTTGTGCAATGCCTTGATTTCCTTGACTTCTGAGAAAATATATTCCTGGACCTCAAAATCCTTGAATTCTGACAACTTATATTTGTCATGGGTCATGGAAAGTCAATGAATTTTACTGTCCTTTCTCCCCCACAAAATATCTGCCATAATTACTGGAATTTCTTTCTAACAAACTGAATTTATTCTTCGATCTAGTCGGATCTGTATGAAACACGATAGTTGAAATACATATTCATTTCATTCTAATGTACATTGTTGAATTTGCTGAATGAAACATGGTAAAAGGTGTTAAAAAATGTCCAGCAAAATTCAGTTAAAGGTCCTGGAATACGGTTGTTAACTTGTATGGACCTGTCCTAGAATTTTGTCTTTCTCAAATGGTAGAAACCCTGTACTTATACATAATTTTTAACATGAGCACAGTGCATCATGCAGTTGTATCATTTTTCTACAGCTGAAGAGATTGCAGAAGATGAGTAATGCTTCATGATTCTTATCTCCCCTGTAATTGAGGGAGGGAACATAGCAATCATTGGGTCTATCCATGTGGCCAAAATTGTCCAGAAGATAATTGTATCTCTGTTACTGTTTACAACTTTGAAACTTGCATGGAAGATGTTTAGCATGTTGTTCTTTTTGCCCACCTTGAGTTATGGCCCTTTATCCTCCAAATCAATACATACTATATAATACATGTAGATTCTTGTTTGTTTTGTGGTGTGTAACATGTAAGCGGAGAATAGTGAAGCAGTTAGGACAGTCTGAATATTCAAAGTTCCATTTGCCTGCTAAAATGTAAGAGTTTCTTTTGAACAAGGGGTAAATATAAAGGTAACATCAATCACATGGGAAGTAGTTTGTTGTGGCAAATAAGGCTGGACAGATATTGTCTCAATCTTTTTTTTAAACATTTTTCCAACATCAAAATTTTATTCTCTGTTTTGTCACTTAAGTAAGATATTTTTAAGAACTACATGAATACAAGTTGAAGAAAAAAAAACTTTTTTGGAAAATTTAGTTAGTACATTTGCATAAATTAGGGGCCAAAGGGTGATGAATAAAAAAAAACTTGTTTTAGGTTGGAAAATGGCAGAATTCTAAACTATCCTTATTTCTCAGCAGTTTCTCCAATGAAGCTGTTTCAATCATTCTGTCTCAAAATATTGGGGTTTTTTTATCCTAACCAAAGAAATCTTCATTATATCTTGCATATTTTTTGCTTTATTAAAAAAACAAAATGGTCAATTGAAATGCATTTTTTTTTTGCTTCCACAAAATATTTCTTGATTATTATGTAATTAACTGTAAATGTTATCTCCTATAGTACTTGTAGATATTTAGTCAAGTAATTATGTTTTCCCTGATTAATTACTTTAAAACTATGCCTTCAGTGAGTGTGTCCTGTGTGTGATTAGTCCGGACGAATCTGTGACGGACAGGACAGTTACGAAGTAGTAATTTGAAGATGATCCCTTGAATAAAGCTAAAAACTGGTGCAAAATTGTTACAATGTTTGAAAACATGAGCAGTGTGACTATCGTCACAGGACCTACGAAGTACAGTAGGCATTAGGACTCGAACGCGAACTGAACTCTTGGAAATCCCCACCCCCTATATTAAGATGGGCACCGCCCAAGTCAGAATCGCCAGTGATTTTCATCAAAAATCACCAGAAATTTTCATCAAAAGTAGGTCAGCTCAGAACTTGTTGGTAACAGTCTCCTAATGCGCCTTCATTCCAAAATAAATAACGATCGCCGATTTTAATTTAAGGAAACAGATCGAATAATTAAGGTTCAGTAGATTTCAAGCTTTACGTGTGAAAATACATTTACATATCTTTAATGGTTTTCAGTGCCCTTGTCCAGGATCAAAACAACTTTTTGAATCGCATTATTTTCCCAACAATACAACAAATTTTTGTCCTCCGCCACGAAGTGGTGGGAGGACTTGGAAATGCTAGCCGTCCGTCCTTCCGTCCGTCTGTCCGTCCGTCCCACATCTTGTGAACGCGATATCTTGAGAACAATTCGACCGATCGACTTCAAACTTGAGAAGGTGCTTCACATCAGTTAGACGGCCATTGGTATTGATTTTCACTGAGGTACGTAATCCAAGATGGCCGCCATCGACCATATTGGATTCTGTCCGTCCCACATCTTGTGAACGCGATATGTCAAGAACAATTCGACCAATCGACTTCATACTTGAGAAGGTGCTTCACATCAGTTAGACGGCCATTGGGATTGATTTTCACTGAAGTACGTAATCCAAGATGGCCGCCATCGACCATATTGGATTCTGTTCGTCCCACATCTTGTGAACGCGATATCTCAAGAACAATTCCACCAATCAACTTCAAGCTTGGGAAGGTTCTTCACATCAGTCAGACGGCCATTGGTATTGATTTTCACTGAGGTACGTAATCCAAGATGGCTGCCATTGACCATATTGGATTTTGTCCATCCCACATCTTGTGAACGCGATATCTCGAGAACAGTTTGACCAATCGACTTCAAACTTGAGAATGTGCTTCGCATCAGTTAGACGGCCATTGGTATTGATTTTCACTGAGGTACCTAATCCAAGATGGCCGCCATCGACCATATTGGATTCTGTTCGCCCCACATCTTGTGAACGCGATATCTCAAGAACAATTCCACCAATCAACTTCAAGCTTGGGAAGGTTCTTCACATCAGTCAGATGGCCATTGGTATTGATTTTCACTGAGGTACGTAATCCAAGATGGCTGCCATTGGCCATATATGTTTTTTTTTCCATCCCACATCTTGTGAACGCGATATCTCGAGAACAGTTCGACCAATCGACTTCAAACTTGAGAATGTGCTTCGCATCAGTTAGACGGCCATTGGTATTGATTTTCACTGAGGTACGTAATCCAAGATGCTTCCATGGACCATATTGGATTTACTCCGTTCCACATCTTGTGAACGCGATATCTCAAGAACAAATTAACCAATCGACTTCAAACTTGGGAAGGTTTTTCACTTCAGTTAGATGGCCATTGGTATTGGTTTTCACCGAGGTAGTATGTAATCCAAGATGGCTGCCATTGACCATCTTGGATTTTACTCGCCCATATTGTACCCATCTGTGTTGTGAACGCGATATCTTGATCTATTCCACCCATCGATTTATAAACCTCACCATCCACAAATCCATATACAACTACAGACTTACATTCCAGTGTTACACTACCCATTACTGCTTCCCAAACCTCCTCAAATTGTCTCAACAATTCCAGATAAACGTCTCTTTCCACATACACATATCTGCTTTCCAAGTTATATTTAAGGAGATATTGGAAGCGTATATGCTGCATGCTCTCAAACAGGCTACTTGGCGGAGGACCTGCTAGCTACTCAGCTTGTTATATATAGTACTATAGTAGAAAGGTAGCATTTATGTAGTTTATGGTAATTCAACTCAAGACCAACACCTTCTCTGCACAAGATAATAATGATTCTATGTCATTCTCCTGAGCATAACCGGTACAAAGACGAAAAAATAGCGTCTCTACATCACGTTGTTATCTAGATATATGAGAGATTAGCACATTATGAACATGTCTTTGGTCATAGTGTACATATCATAACTCACATCAATGTTTTCTGCTATATTATTTCAATGATATGGTTTATCAATTTAAGTTATGGAAACAGCGCTGATTGTTTGAGGGTATATGCAGTAGTTAAGATTAACCTCAGTAATAGGGCCATGTGGCATACAGTGGGACAGGGTATTTTTAGCTGTGGGTAATTTGACCTGAATTTGAAGCCTGATGTGGCCAATGTGAAATAGGATACACGTTAAAGGCTACAGTTCACATATATCTATAACAATATACTGAAGTGTTAATTATCAATCTAATTTTAATCAGAATTATTTCAGATCAGAACTTGCTGGTAACAATGCCCTGATGCAAGTTCATGCCAAAAATCAAGGTTCTAATGTCAACGGTTCTCCTTATTTTGCCGACGAAAGGATTCGGATGGACTGACTCATTACCGGACAATTTGCGATCTGTAGCCTACTTCGTAGGAATAGAAACAATGAAGCAAATGAGCTCAGTACATAAACTTGACCCACAAAAATTTAGTATTTGGGTCCACAAATTGGAAATAGAAACCTTTCTTCAACGAAATCTTGAGTTGTATATCTCACATTTAAACTGAATTTACAATTAGATCGATTTTCATGCTGAATGACTACTGCTCAATATGCGTGGTCCTTTCATGTCCTGTCTGTCACATTTCAGGGTTTAATTTACTGAGATTTAATTAGTAAGGGTTGAATTAATTTTTACCCCTCGGCCATTTTGGCCTCGGGGGTATTGTCGTCGCCATGTACGTCTGTCCGTACGTGATGTCGTCCGTTCGTTACCGCATTTTAGGCAAAACTGCTTGAGACACAACCACCAAATTTTCAACACTTATTTATCTAGTGCCGAGTCAGACGCCTATCGAAAGTCGCTCCCCTCGGCCCATATTTTACAGAGTTATGCCCCTTTAAAGATATATTAATTTCTATTTCTATCCTACATATCTGAATGTAACCAACTATATCTGCAGAACTGTGTTCGGTATAGCTACCATATTCTCAACACTTATTCATCTAGTGCTGAGTCAGACACCTATCGAAAGTGGCTCCCTCGGTCCATATTTTACAGAGTTATGCCCCTTTAAAGATATACTAATTTCTATTTCTGTCCTATATACCTGAATGTAATCAGCTATATCGGCAGAACTGTGTTCGGTATAGCTACTAAATTTTGGAAACTCATTTATATTGTTGTATATATTCTACAAGCCAGCAAAGGATTACTAGCCACGGCTCATAGAGTTATACCCCTTTCGGATGTAATAATCTCCGATTTTGTTATCTGTAGCTGAATGTACAAGTTATATCTGCAGATCCGTGTTCGGTACAGATTATTCATCTCGGTTCTTATTTTACAGAGTGTTAAGTCATATGCCTATCAAAAGTGGCTGCCCTCGACCCATATTTTACAGAGTCCTGCCCCTTTACAGATATATTAATTTCTATTTCTGTCCTATATGCCTGAATGTAACCAACTACATCTGCAGAACTGTGTTCGGTATAGCTAATATATTTTGGAAACTCATTTATATTGTTGTTGTATTCTACAAGCCAACAAAGGATTACTCGCATTGGCTCATGGGGGTATGCCCCTTTCGGATGTAATAATCCCCGATTTTGTTATCTGTAGTTGAATGTACAAGTTATATCTGCAGATCCGTGTTTGGTACAGCTTATTCGTCTTGGTTCTTATTTTACAGAGTTGTAACCCTTTTTATCTCTCTGTCAATTTGGCCTCAGGGTAGGGTACAGCCGCCAAATTTCGGACACTAAATTACTTGTAGTCATGATGCCCATGATCTAAAATGACTCACCGGTACAAATTCAGCAGTGAAGTTAGAGTAAACAGCACACTTAATGTAATACCACTTAGCATGGTTATAGCTCTATACTCCATACACTGATCTGCTGATATGTTCAAACACTGCAAATTTAAATTACTTTTAGCTTGATCATCCCACATAGAACTATCTCTTCCCCAATTCACACTACACATGGGTCTCAATCAGTTGGGGAAAGCCGAGGGGTTTTGATTAGATCAATCTCATGTTTTGCTTGGGTTCGAAGTACAACCGCTTGACATAGTAATGACACTTTTATTTCAATTTTATTTGGAATAGTTTATAATAAAAGTTTATATGATCACTCTGTGTATGGTATCTTTTGTTCCATCTTTCATAATGGAAATGCCTAAGCAAGTACAGTACTGTACAGGACATCAAAGAGGGGTGACTTAAACTGATATCAGAATATATGTTTGTATCCACAGGAGACTGACAAAGGAACAGAAAGTCTTAATTCTGTCATTTGCCGAGACAGAGAAAGGAGTGGATGGGACAATAGAAGGGTTAACACAGACTAGTACAGGTACATTTAATACATTAGAAGAATATTGACACAGTAATCCCTCTAATAATTCAATCACCCCCAATTTTTGGAACAAAATTCAATCAGATGTTCTATAAATTTGATCACCCCCTAAATTCATTGTAATAACAAAGAAATAATGGATGATCTTCATGATTTTGAACAATTTTGTCAACTTCCTGTTCTAAAATATTTGACCATCCCTTGTCTTTATATGCAAAATTTTACTTCCTGTGATTGAATTATTGGAAGGATTACCATAGGTCATTTAAATGAGAAGCCCAAATTGCTAGAATAAGTTTATATGGCAAGCAATTATTTTTGCAAGTTTCTCACCCTTATTAATGAGTGTTCATCAGTATTGCACACTTTAGATGATGGAGTGGGATTTTCCTTGAAGTTTACAGATAGGTACGGGTGTCGGAACAGTTATCGGACAGGACAGTTATCGGACACGCATCTTGAGCGCACGTGTTGTGCTCGTGATGACAAGGCAATAATATGTCAGAACAAAGGGGAGATCATTTCTAATTGTTATGCAAAATATAGAATTATAGGTAGCCACGAAAGTCGAAAAATTTAAATCTAACATTTTTGTTTTCATCAAAATTCGAAATTTCTCGTGTTGTGGCGGTGTGCGAAATTCGTTCTACCACCTTGTCTTCCCGATCTCGCTCTCAAGTAAATACGTATAGAAATTGAACAATGATCATATCATCTTAAACGACAGAACTCCAACTAACGATTGTCATGCACAAAACTTGAAAATACATTGTACTTCAATGTCAAATTCTTGTTCACGATGGGTGTCCGATAAGGCGTAAATTAAAAAAGTGTTTGTTTCGGGTAACGCGACCGACCCATCAAAATCGTGCCGACTGAAAAGTTTTTTTTACCATTAATCCATCATTTCACCTTCCGTTTTTTTCTTTTTTATAAATCGTTTCACCTTCCGTTTTGTATGCCCAGCAGTGTCCGACCGACCTCCGTCCGCGTGTTGTCTAACAAGAGCGGAAGCGAAGTACACGCATGCTTGTGAATTCGTTTCGGTAGCCATGATGTGTAATGTTGAAAGTTACCAGCTAGCCAAAAATTAGGGTTCCCGAAAGACGGCTCGGGTTTGCGGGGGGCACAGCATGGTGGTGTTGTGTATCACAGTTCGTGAGAAAAATGACATAATCACTAAAAACTCGCTCCAAGAATGCTTCCTGGAGTCGACGTGGGAGGAAGTGTTGGAGAAAATGTACGAGAAACCCCACGATAGCGTCACCGTAAGCGTGTCTGCCGGTAACAATGTTGGGAGCGAGTGGTTCCATCCAGTGTTTACTCAAACTGTCAAAACCACGTTGGAATTCGACAAAAGTATCAAGTTCGACTATTCATGTTCCATAATGGCTGCAACATGTTGGGATTCCTTCCAGACTTCTTTACAGGCATATCTAATGTTTTTCCTCCGTCCATGGACTGTGATTATGATTTATTTTCCATGATTTATTTACAATTGATATTCCGTCACATTAGTGCTCACATATGCTGATTTATTTACATTTGGTAATCCATCTTTTTAGTGTTCATATATAAAGATCTGAGAACTGTAATTTATCCAGAAACAGTTTATCTGTTTGTGTTCCATCCATGGACTGTGATTTCAGGACATTGAGTTCTTAACCCTTCATATTGTGCGAATCTAGTCCTTAGTTCATTCCAGGTGGAATGTGCTCGCCGTCAATCCCATGCACATCTGAATACCTCAGTGTGTGCCAGTGTCGGCTATCGTCTCGATACATGAGATATTTTCAATGTTTGATCAAGTGTTGCTTATTGGTCTTGATGAGGAATTAAATTGAAATCACGAATGCTTATGAATCACTGTCTTGTGGCTAGTTTATAATTGCATTATTCAAATGACGTCCTCCAATTTACATGTATTCCCGACATGTATGTGTATCTCCCATTTACATGTACAAGTTACAAAAAAAAAAACCAAAAAAAAAACAAAAAACGACCGACCGACCCAACTTCCATGACAGAGGGTCCGTTACCCCAAACAAACACTTTTTTAATTTTGGCCTAACTGGTACTGTCCACGGCGGGAACTGAGCTGAAAAGTCGAGTTAAAAATAGCTCTTCGCACGTGCAGAAGGGAGTGACGTCATGGACGGAATTCATCAGGCCTTGTGATTTGAGGCGCGCGATCGCGCACGCGCACCATAACGCGCCTGAAGAGGCACTGAGGTGCGTTCTGAACGCGCGCCTTATACTTTATGATCCCCTTCAAACTTTTGCTATGTCAAATTTTGACACGAATCCGCGAATTCATTCCCGTGAAGATTCACGTGACAGGGCATTCGGGCGAATCTAAACGGATTCACGTAGATTTGAACGTAAAATTAAACATTACTGGTTGAAAACTTACGATTGAGCCCTGTCCGCCGATCGTCAATACACGCTGTCGAAAACTGGGCTCTGTATCATCTTATCTATTGCCATGTGCCAGTCCGAGTCTATATGTAAGCTGATCTGTCGAGCGTTTTCATTGGCTCGTTCACGACAGCCTGCCAATCGCTATCATTGAAACAAGTGTCAAGGGCCAACTTGATTGAAAACGAGATGGTGAAATGGCAACTGACACAGGGCCTAAAAACATGGAAACAAATTAGAAAAACAGCCCTGTGTCAGTGGGAAAGGAGCCTGAGGGATAACGTTGCATTCCTTTTAACAATGCTGGCAATAAGGTGGTACTGGCCTTTTGCAAAGTGTGACAGAAACACAGCGATCAACCAAACAAAGTGTATAGATAGAGGCAAATAGTAGCCGACGTCAGTTACGGCAAAAACGAAACTAGTTACCTGCTGAAGCCAAACTTGGTTAGACACGTAACAGCGATGGACTTCGCGAGTGTTCGGAAATTGAAACTGATTCGGACATTCCAGATTTCTGAAGGCAAGTGAATGGGTCGAATGATTGGAATGATGAATATGACTGGCCCTAGTCAGTTTTTTTTTTACAATTTGTGGTTTTTCAGAGTTTTATTTCTATTTTGCCAATCTTGTTTTCAGCTTTTGGCTCATTAACTGATTGTGTTAATTTTAAATACAAAAAAAAAAAGAAGAAATTTAAAACAGTGTTTCTTGATTTTATTATCACCTCAATATCTTTCATAGCTAAACCAGTAAATATTAGTTCCCCCTGGATATCCTGAAACATTGCTGCGAGATGGATTCTCGGCCAGCACACATTTATTTCAATTCACACCTTAACGTTTCAAACACCGTATCACACACCTTAAAAAAAATTAGGTGTGCATTTTAGGTGTGCTAACCACACACCTCGCACGATTTTAGGTGTGCTGTAATCACTCGCCAGGGCCCGTACAAATCACAAGGCCTGATTCATAACGGAAGATAGCCGACGAGCTCAGCAATCATGTCAGTTTTCATGTCATTTCAAGAAGTACTTTTTTATATATTCCAAATAAACCGCGAAAATTGTCCGATAACTGTTCGGACACCCGTAGAGTTTGGAATATACTACACATTATTATTGGCCTGCCCCTGATCCCTTTGTTGATTAGTTCACTGTCCTGCTGCTGTTTTACACACAGGAGATAGAACTTTTTGTCATGTTGTGCTTTCGTTATAATTATGAAATTGGTAGTACATGTTTTTGGTTAGCAAATATATTGTGGATGATGTTAATTCGTGGATGTGTTTCAATGAATTACATGTAGTTAAAGAAGAACCCCTGAAATCATTTTTTTTTTTCAATACAGATATAATTTTTGCATGCTCTTGCTAAACAATCCAAAATTGCAAAATTAAACTGATATTAGAGACATTTAAATCATATAGAAACCTGAAAAGGGATTTTTGGGAACCCTCCAATTATCAACTCAGGATAACGTCACATTCAATTCAAATTCAATTCTCGTTTAAATTCTTAAATTCAGATTCAATTCTCATCCTTCCTCTCTGATTTTTTTTCAGATAGGAAGGATGAGACGGGGATGAAGGGGGAGAAATTATCTGCTGATAATGATGAAGGCTTCTTATCCAAAATTAAGCGGAAGATATTTGGATGACAAAACCTGTTTTTGTTTAACTTGTAATATAATAGCTAGAGACCTGTCTTCCTGTCTTTTAGATGGGTGAACGATGGGTAAATCTGATTTGGACAATAAAAAAATATGATGGACGGGTGGTGGACAGGGCAAGAAAATTATCTGAGATATTCAAGTTGTGATGACGATCCGGACGTTGCAACAAATTTCACTTTCGTGAACGAGTTTCAACACTTACCCAAACACGTCTTTTGGCTTATGAAACACATAGTTTATTTTGAGTGTCAAAAGTGCATCGACCAATAAATTGTTCACACAATACTCCCATTATAGTTACTTCTGGCATAATGGCCGCGAACTGACAGCAAAATCTATTCAACATTTCGCTTACGATCAGTTATTTTTTTTTATTTTCTCCTGACTTTGCTCCTGTCAAGCTGACAGTGCCATTGGAAAGATGCCTAACATGCCTGCGCATAAATATACAGGGCTTCGTGTTTAGAATTAGTGCGCGAGCTAAAAATAGCTCGCGTCAAAATATTTAGGAGAGGGTATTTAAAATTCAGGCGAATATGCAATATAATACAATATAAATTGTGACAGTTTACGTGAGCTAAAAGTCACTCGCGTCACATGAATTTAGGCGAGTGTTTGCGTGCAGGTGAGCTATCACTCACGCTAAACACGAAGCCCTGATATATTAATATCATTGCCACAATTTAGTCCAATCAGGCAGACAAAAAACATTGGGCGGCATGCTTGATTAATTTTGGCCAAAAGTTGGCATGGATGCCTTTTTCATCTGATAACCAGCTGACAATGTGTATATTTGGTTGGACAAGGACCGGTAGTGAATAACAAGATGATGCTTGAACTTAAAATCGTCAATCTCCACTCTAAAGATGAACGGTTCAATTAGAATTCCTGGTTGACGCTTTTCAAATTCTCCATGTAAAGTTATCATTATTGGTGATATTAACTGTTGACACTAACCAGTGAAGAATGTATCCAATTTGTGTTGTACAGTTGTCTGAATCAAGAATAATAAAGTTTATTTATATAGACAAATCTGTGAGTATTTTCAGAATTAGATGAAACAAAAAAAAAATATGTTGCTTGGTGGTGGTGTTGCAGAATGGAATGTTGGAAGGGGATTTCCTCGTGACGAAAAAGTTTTATTGGTCTAAATTATCAACATCATCCTTTTACATTTACCATATGTCTATGAGCTCTTTGCATTTCGGCTGCTGGTCGGGCAGTTGAAATAAATTTGTGTAGTCGGGTGACTATCGATCACACAGAATGAGGTGTATGTTGAAGGGAAACCTCGTGTTCTGTAGAACTATGTAGAACGAAATGGTGTGTCTGTTTGAATTTGGCTTTACGTCAAAAAAAGGCGGCGACCAAGGGGAATTAGAAAGATCGCTTTGCCTGCATCACGATCATCCAGCATGGCATTGACATTAAATTTTAAGGCAGATTGGAAGATAAATCAACCATATGGCTTGATTACAGAGATGTTCAGCTTCTGTGAATGATATGACAAGGTCAAGGGCAAAGGACCAAAGATTGAGAAATACAATGTACGTTTGTGACTGGTTCAACAAATCTTTTAGTTCCATAAAAGATAAAAAAAATCAGTTTGTCTGACAACAACTTTTGTCCCGAGAAAGATGAAAATGCCCGGCAATGTTTTTGATGCACAGGACAGTTGTCCAACTGATGATTTTGAATATTTCTACTCCTGCCATTGGTTCAAGTACTTCTTTGGAAAGTCAATGGTCATAATTGAATGTACAGGTTGGGGTGGTTAGTACATGTTGGTCACACAATTCAGCAGACAATCACAGTGCAGATGGTCACATCAGTGAAGATGCAATCGACACAGGTTAGGGTGGTTAGAACATATTGGTCACACAATTCAGCAGACAATCACAGTGCAGATGGTCACATCAGTGAAGATGCAATCGACACAGGTTAGGGTGGTTAGTACATGTTGGTCACACAATTCAGCAGACAATCACAGTGCAGATGGTCACATCAGTAAAGATGCAATCGACACAGGTTAGGGTGGTTAGTACATGTTGGTCACACAATTCAGCAGACAATCACAGTGCAGATGGTGACATCAGTGAAGATGCAATCGACACAGGTTAGGGTGGTTAGAACATATTGGTCACACAATTCAGCAGACAATCACAGTGCAGATGGTCACATCAGTGAAGATGCAATCGACACAGGTTAGGGTGGTTAGAACATATTGGTCACACAATTCAGCAGACAATCACATTGCAGATGGTCACATCAGTGAAGATGCAATCGACACAGGTTAGGGTGGTTAGTACATGTTGGTCACACAATTCAGCAGACAATCACAGTGCAGATGATCACATCAGTAAAGATGCAATCAACACAGGTTAGGGTGGTTAGTACATGTTGGTCACACAATTCAGCAGACAATCACAGTGCAGATGGTCACATCAGTGAAGATGCAATCGACACAGGTTAGGGTTGTTAGAACATATTGGTCACACAATTCAGCAGACAATCACAGTGCAGATGGTCACATCAGTGAAGATGCAATCGACACAGGTTAGGGTGGTTAGTACATGTTGGTCACACAATTCAGCAGACAATCACAGTGCAGATGGTCACATCAGTGAAGATGCAATCGACACAGGGTGGTTAGTCCAGTGATGTCACACTGCCTTAATACATATATTTCAAACTGTGTACGCACTTTCCAATGCTTGATTCAAGCTTAAGGTGGGTATAATTTGAGTTTCAACACTGACTCACTGTTCCAATTATACACATCTTAAGCTCAAATCAAGCATTGGAAAGTGCATACAAAGTATGAAATATATGTATTAAGGCAGTGTGACATCACCGGACCTAGATATGGTCACAGCAGACCACCATAGAATACCATGCTTTATTTGCAGTTTACTCATTGTAATAAAATCGTAAAAAAAATTACAATAAATATTTTCCCACACTGTTTGCAATGGTCTTTCATTTGATGGAAACTTCTCTTGAGGGTTTACGATCACTTTAAAAGAGTTGACCTAGAACTGACCAGCTCAAATTGCTTGCAGATGAACCATTACATGTATAACAATACAACTCGTACAGACCGTAAGGACCATATATTAACATGGTTATTAATTTAGCCACGTAAACAGGAATTATAAGACTCAGGTATGTTATGACCTTGCACAACAGCTGAATTGTAGTTCATTTTTGCCCGACGGGTATTGTCGTTGTCAGCGTCGTCTGTCTGTCTGTGGACACGATATCTCAAGCAGTGCTGGCCGTGAGAAAAATGCAGGAGAGCTATCCATCACTCACCTCAAAAAGCTGTAAGGCGAGTATGGGCGAGTGACCATCACTCTCCTTGGAAAATGTTTAGGCGAATGACTCCAGGAGCCAGGAAAACATTTTCTTATTATCGGTAAAATGAGAATACATCACTTTTGTAGCTCTGTGTTTATTAGGTTTTTCTTAAGTTATGGTTCCTTTTGTAGCAGATGATAATTGACATTTTAGATTTATAAATAACAAATTAAAGTAAAAACACTGACTACAGAAACTATTTGCAAAGTCTGCTCACTGATTTTTCTCAAAGTCCACTTCCGGATCTTTCTCAAATCCGCAATTTGGTGAATTTGTATAACGATGTGCTCTCTGTGATGGATGACTGCAAACGATGTTTTTTGAGACTGGCAATTGAAAAGTTGTTGACCAGAACTCAATAAAACTGACACCAATATAAAGCAAAGGATATGAAGTAATATACAAGAGCTTATTGTGGCCAGAGTGACTGTGCAAATAGCACAGAACTCCACCATGAGGCAAATGTAGATTTACAACAACAACAACATACCCAGAGTTTTGCTTTCGGAATGAAACATGACAACTGACACACTTGTGATTAAGTCACTGGACCTTGATAGTTTAGGTCTCCCTAATCTGTAATTGTACATTCTTCTAAACAATATTTTGGTAGTGAAAATGGTTCACATTTGGACTTTGACTAAAAAATTTTTGCACAAATTATGGCGAGTGCTTCAATACTCGCCATAATCGGAATTTAGGCGAGCATGAGGCACGCGCGAGCGACCGCTCGCCTCTCACGGCCAGCACTGTCAAGAAGGATTAGTCGGGGAATTTTAAATTCATACCACATATGCATCTGGTGAAGTCGGAAGCCTATTGAAAATGACTGATCTTGACCTATTTTATCAAGGTCAAATTCTAGTATTTGCTATATTTTTTGAAGGATTAAAGCTAGGGTCTCCAGATTCATATTACAAATGCAACTGGTGATTAACTCAAAGCATATTCCAGTTGACTGACCTTGACCTATTTTTTCAAGGTCATATACTGTTTATTATGATATAACCTGAAGAAATACAGCTAGGCTTTCCAAATTGATACTTACTGTATATATACATCTTGGGATGATCCAGAGGTGTGCCGAGGTTGACTGACCTTGACCTATTATTTTCAAGGTCATATACTGTTTATTATGATATAACATGAAGAATTATATAGCTAGGCTTTTGAAATTAATATGTATACATCTGGCCATGGTCCAAAGGTGTGCTGAAGATGACTGACAGGGGTTGAAATAACCGGTCGCCAGCTCGCCAATTGCGACCGTAATGCCGTTTTGGCGAGTACAGAATTAGTCTAGTCGCCATTTGGCCCCTGAAACTTATTGAACAAGCCCACATATTTTTAGCCAAAGTTTAATTGTGAACAGGGTTCGTACGGGTCCTGGAAAACCTGGAAAGTCATGGAATTTGAAAATAAAAAATCCAGGCCTGGAAAACCTGGAAAATAGAGATTTTGAGGCAAAAGTCATGGAAAAATAGAACGAGTGGAAATATCAACAAAACCTGCTTTTTGCTCCGAGTTCTGTGAACGAAGTTTTCGCTATCAAAGTATCTCGAAGTCAAGTCTTGTCAGACAGGATGCCTTCTATAGTTACGGTAATTTCCCCAATAATTCACCTTCCAAATTTAATTTGAAAACAACCGATTTTCCCCCTGTTGTTATTTTTTCCATCCTAATAAAACGAAAACAGGAGCATTTTCCCATTTTCGTCGTGGAGTTTGTGCCGCTGAAAGTAAAGTGAATATGTTACTAAGAATAATTTGTTACTCAGAATAATTTCTGTACAACTAAATCATGACTAACGATACGCGTTGACACAGAAATAAAATACAAAAGTTCAGTTTTTGTTGTTACAAATTCTCCATATCATAGAACTATGATCAGAAGTCACTAACCGGGTTCTCATTAGCAGGAGGTTGGAGGCGAAAATGCCCGTCAACTGGCCATTTTGAGGCACCTACTTGATCAATAGAAACTAATTAACGGCAATTTGAATGATATTTTCGATGTCTCATTTTCTTTAATAAACAGATGATATCGAAGGACAAAGATATAAATATTTCCCTCTGCTTGTCCCTGTCAGGGCTTCGATGTAATAGTTAGTTTGTGCACAACTCCTATGTCGAGGTAGCCCAGGAATGGCTGTAGTCTCGAATGGCTCTGTAATCGACTTCAGCCAAGGTTCTTCCTATACACAATACATCCCACACATTGAACTTTGAATGACATTGTCCAATATCCTAACTGCACATGAACTAAAACGACAGTGAATAGTAATAAACTATACCTCATTTTCCTCTACATTGGTCCTTCTCGCCGCCTGCCAACTCTCAACACTTAATAATTCCTCGTTCTTGTGATATCATCATTTAATCACGCCTTCACAGCGTTTTCTGACATATTTTGGTCTCCTATTTTGAATGTCTCAGCATAACGAAGATAGCCACGCCCACCTACACGCGCATGCGTTGGGCTGTCATCGAACTGACCCGAAAAATCACGCATGCGCCACGGCTTGTTTTCAAAAGACACCGCCATCTCCGGCAAAGTCTGTGCAAGGGAAATTTACATCACTGACAGTTGAATGGCGGTCAGCTGAATATTCAAATCCCCAAGAATCTTGAACAATTGATGATAACTTAAGAACGAGGGAATACCGAGAGTTCTAACTTGGAGGGAAGTGACAATTAAGACTACAAGGAGAATAACGAGGTACATTTTATTATCGCCAGCTACTGTGATCTTGTATGTGCAGCCGTTAAATCTTCCGAAACGGAGGTCAAAACATCGTGGTATGAAATGTAAAGCGAAGGAACTACAGCTGTGTAGGGAAGAACAGCCACGCCCACCTACACAGCAAAGGTTCTATAGCTAATGTCGAGGGAGCCATTATTTCATTTCTTTAGATCTGTATGATGTGTCTCATACATTTTGACTGCAGCAAGGGAGCAGTTGAGTATTTCATTTGTGCTACGGGGAGATGTCAACAGTCATTGATGCTGGTGTTTTATTCACTCACCAATCCAGAACGACGTTTCCATGTAATAAAATGACAGACGTCAGTGTTTCCAACAACATGTTAATCCAGTTTATAATCAACGAGGAATCAACTTTATGGAGCGGACGAACATAAAATATGCACCCTCGCTGGGTCAGTCACATTGACATCTCACGAGTGACGTTGTAGACAACCCGATCATCATTGCAGGAATTTAGAGGTTTAGTTTTTATGTATTTTCAATCCTTGACAAGCTGGACATTTCACTTTTTACTTCATCTTTGATGGATAATGAACCAAACGTCGGCATCACGGTACATATTTAGCCGGGAAATATGGTCGACTGACTGCAGGCACGTGTCGCAATACTGTCGGGCTATCATCCCTATTTCGGTAATGGAAACTTCCACTGACCCGGTGTTGTAATCCCACAAGGCTTCCCGACGAATCGAACTGGAAGAGTTCACTTCCAAAATAGGGAAGTAAGGCACAAAAGTTTTAAACACGCATATCGCTTTTCAACAACAACAATGTGAGGGCAGATTTTTCTTTCGTTTTGTAGACTATATTTTCTTTGTATTTCATTCTTGAAACTTGCAACTCTGGCGGACAAATTCACGACCTACGCAATGTAATGATAATAACATTAACAACAACACAGGGACTGCTTGAACTTGAAGTTGAAGAAAAAGAAAGAAAACATTTACGGCGACAGATGGCTGATAAAAACTTTTGGGTCGGTAGCTTTTCGATGAGGAGGGCGGGTTACGGCCAACTGACATATTTTTAAGGATGGCCCAGAGTATTTTAAATGAACTATGATAGAGATATCAAACATAATACATGGTTATCAATAGATCACAATGATCAGGGTGAAGCGGTCCGCCATTTTGGATCTTCAGTGAAAATTGGCGTCACATATAATTCGAACACAAGCATTTTTCTGGAATTAGCGCGACAAATAATTTGAAAGTAGCCAATTTTTAAAGTTGTGAGTTTCATCACAGGGGCCATCACAGTTGTTTGTTATTGCGGGACGTTTTTGATTCAATTATGTATGGCATTTGCGGGTCATTCTCAAGGAAAGGCGCAATTCGTGTCACTCGACCCAAATTTCCTTCTAACCAATCTTATGGCTGAAAAAAATCAGATTGTTCATAGTATTCATTTAGTAGAGTACGAATAACTTATTGCAAGCACTGTCCCGATTGATTTTTTCGGGTAAAATTTCACCAGAACCCTCAATTTAGGGTAAAATAGACCTGTCACTGGGTGTAGTGACCTACTTGATACCACGATAAAGTTGCCAGAAATTCTTTTGTTATACATTATTCTACCTTTTTGGCAACCAGCTGCATCTGTTCTTTCAATATATGAATATATTGTTTACAAGGGCAGATTATCTTGTGAAAATGGCATGGGCAAAGGTCTGTCACTGGTTTTCGGGTCATTGGTGTTACTGTAACTGAAATCGGAGCCAAAAAGCAAACGCTCAAATTAGAAACAAAGTTTTGCCACCAGTCGGCTTCTTTTCCAAGCGCGGGTAAACTTGAGATTCCATACGAAGTGTTTTATGAAACTCTTTTCACTATTTCAGTCATTTCTAGCTTCAAATTTCCAGCGTATGTTTATTACCGGTCACTGGTGTTACGTGTCAGGATCAACATGTAGTGGCTCCCGAGTTAAAATATTAACTGGTAATAAAGAAATGTGCGTATGAATTACAAAATCATTGTTTTTGGACCGTCACGACAATATACGAGGGAGCAACAATTAATTCCTTCCAAAATGTCAGTGGTGTTACCTGTCAGTGGTGTTCTATTTGTAGGGTAACACCATTGACAATAATGATGATTTTGCTCCAAGTTTCAGTACAACTTGAATTTACCTTTCTTCCAGATTTTGCTAAGTTAAGGAGTCTTGCCATATACGTGTTTTGCCCCTAAATAGCTTTCACTTACGGCTGCATTTTTGCCTCTATGAACAAATTGGCCACTGGCGTTACACGAGGTCAGTGGTGTTACTCGAGGTCACTGGTGTTACCGGGTTGTCACTGGTGTTACATTTCAGTTGGATAAATATTGGAAGAAGAAGAAGCAGTTTTATCAGAAGGCTTTTCATATACCTGTTTTGCCCCTAAATATTCTTCACTTGCAACTGCATTTTTGCGTCTATGAACAGATTAATCAGTGGTACGTGTTACACGAGGTCAGTGGTGTTACCGGATTGTCAGTGGTGTTACGGATGCAAGAATCGTCTAGGAATTCAGAACCACTTGTTTAAGTTGTCCCATATTTTGAAAAAGAAACAAACTCGATTAGTATAAAGTCAACATCAAGAATATATATAGTTTATTATACAGAATCTACATGAATGGTTGATACATGCGGTCCAATTGGCTGATTTGGTTAGCTAATTAGCATAATTAGGATATTAAAAACAAACTTGTTTTCCTAACTTCAATATTTTTTCATCATTAGTCATAGTTACACGCAATCTATTGCCTAGCATGTGTGTATCTTCCTATTTCTGTCCTCTTAGTGCCCAATATACTGATCATTCCTGTGTAACACCACTGACATGATTGCCCTTACTGTCCAGAAGTGTCTTTGAAGTAACTTTGAAGTGTGGCCATATTTCAACCTTGAAGTGCAAGGCTCAGAGTCAGAAGTGTGCTTGCAGTGTGGGTATTGTTTTGTAGCAATGCCATATAAGGGCATTGAAGTCACAATGAAGTCACAATGAAGTCACAATGAAGTCACTTAGAAGTGTGCCTCAAATATTTTAATTAGGTACTGCAAAGGCACTTCATAGACACTTCCACAGAAGGGTAACCTTCATAGGCACTTCTGAAGTGCTGTTGAAGTACCTAATTAGAATATTTGAGGCACTTCAATGTCCTTATATGGCAAGTCACTTCATCCACTCTTCTACAGAAGGATACCTTTCATATGCACTTCTGAAGTGCTCTTGAAGTACCTTATTAGTATTATAGCAAATCCGTGTGATGAAAAGGTATGTAAAGCCACGAGATATTTACTTTCCCAGAAAAGAATACACAAATATATATTTGAGCACAGAAAGTTTTATTCAGAGAAAATACAGAGTGAGACAGAACAGTACATCATAAAATATTTACAATAAACCGCTAGCACAAATCCTTGAGACAAAATACAGCACAGTTCTTTTTTTTTGTATGCATTTACATGCAGTCTTTGGTATGAGAATATGAGAATTTATTGCAGTATTATTATTCAAGGGTGACCGTGTTCTTTTCCAACTTGAACTTGAAGCAGCAGATCTTTCGAAGGATAGTTTACTTCAGTTGCCCTGAGGTCCACTCGGACGCAACCCAACGCTGAAACCCACCAGTCTGAATTGTGAACTTCTTGGCCTGTGGCGATAAATACATGCATATAATTAAAACCTGATCAGTTGTATATATGGTTCCATATGACATGCAATCCAGTTTTTTTTTTTTTTTTTAATACACTCAGGATGATTGAATAGGTTGACTACCATAAAGGGTAAAGAATGGAACACATCCCTACGATTTACAAAAGATTGATGAAGATGTCTATTATCCTTTCTTTAGTACTCCATGATACAACAATGGAGATAAACAGTTTGTGTGATGTTCTAGCCAATATACACTATGAAGAAATCAACCATACCTACATGTAGGTGTGCTCACACGTTGACTGCCATTTCAATACAGTGTGTCTGTCCCGGTTGCCAAGTCACGTGATCAGTATATCGAATCCTGGTTGAGATTTTTTGTTTCTAGCGTATGCCAACTACGAGTTAACTCGCTATATGGGTATTCCCCATATAGCGAGTTAACTCGTAGTTGGCACAGTGAAAAAATTTTTCAGTCCGTAATTTTCGTTGAGTTCACCTATGTTTAATACGAATATACTCGTAGTGGCAGAATGCGGTACACCCGAAACTACGAGTATAATCGTACTGGCAGTCAACGTGTTAAATTTCCCATCAGTCGAGTGGCTGCTTGAAGTGAGCCGAGTTCCTTGTTGCAGCTGTATTCTGGAATTATGAAAGTATTGACGAAGAAGCCATTAGAAACAATCATGTGGATTTTGATAATTTGTCTTCAACTAAATCTTCATGCAAGACAACAAATAAATGCTTATTAACTACAAATTGTATTCTTAAATGTTTGAAATGAAATAAATGTATGAAATGAAATGTTCTCATTTCTCAAGATGTGGGTAAAAATGTACAATTGAAGTGTGAAGATCCTTAGCTTTGGTATATGAGCAGTGCAATCAATAGACAAGGAAAATATAGCCTGTTATAATGATAAAAATTAAGTCTAATCATAATTGATTATACTTTTTCTGATTACAGCTAAAACAGGTAATGCTAACATTTTATTATCAATATATTCTAAAACTTATTTCTTTACCATTTTGTCAAAAATCTGGTATGGGAATATTCTACATTCTGCAAGGGAAAAAATCAATACAATTTATGAATCAATAAAAAATCAAAACAACAAGATAATTTATTTAGAGCTACCATCCCCCCAACCAGTTAAATCCACCTGTTTTGACATGAACTGAACAGTTTTGTGATAAAAATATCTCACCCTCCGGGGATTTCCTCCCGGGGTGCATGCCAATCTTCATGTGAGGTCCCCAAGCCTGGTGTTTCCAAGCTGACAATTCACACAATCATAACAATGGCATTTAATCCACACTGCCTTGCATGATCAACCTGGATAGATCTGAAAGTGATATTGGGACAGAGATATGGATATTTCGCCATGTTACATGACCCATTAAATTTGACTGCAATTATAAGGTGGAGTACATTATAATAACCTGCAGTCCATATAGCAAAATATTTATTGAGGCCAATATCATTTTTTTAATATGTCAAGGGAAACTTGTTGATAAAATAAATAGTTGACACTCTCAGGTCTACATCATTGTTCAGCTCAGTTCTTTGCTTATTAAGTTATGAAAAACAGAAATTTTTTAGTTATATTTATAAGTTACTTACCATATCACTAGCTGCTATCATCACCATCTGCAATACAGTTCTTCAAACCTCCATAGTTCTAGCTTAACAGGAATAAATCCATCTGATTTCTGCAGTTGGAGAGGTCAGCCATTTTGATTGTTATCGTCTGGTGGCGCCCCCATTGTTCAATTAAATTTTCAAGGGCAGATAACTCCACTCATTTTGGCAAAGACAGTTCGGAATATAAAGACTATTAGAAACAGAAATTATATATATTATACTTAGTGATAATGATGAAGAGGATAATATAAAGTATTCTTTAATGGGTATTTTTTTGTTGCTGACATTATGTTAGAACTGATTCTTCTAAAAATATTTTGCCATTTTGTCCAATTTTACTATAAAATCATGGATTTGGAATGACTATAAAATCTGAATTCAACAAGATTTCTTATCTAATATGTGAGAGACTGGTGTTATTAATGTCTTTATTCTATTCAAATAGAAACCCATAGTACTGATCACTTTAAAATATCAAATATCAGTTCTGAGTAATATGTCAGTAACCACATGTGAATATTTTACACAGTTGTAGCTATTTTGAAATGTGAAGTACAAATCTGAGGTTTGGTGGTTTCATTGAAAAGAGATTTGATGTCACTGAGTGAAATCAAATCAGCCAACTTTAAGCTGGGTTATTCCCAGAGCTAATTAATATAACTGAAACTTATAAACATGTAGTTCTAATTTATAATGTTATGTTACTGTAACAGTTTGTGGGAAAATTCCAATAATCTAGAAATCCTATTGGATTGAATCTTATAGGATTTTTCAGAATCTATTATAATAGGATTTTTTCAGAATCTTATAGGATTTTTCAGACTCTTATATTTTAGAAGCTCATATGATTTTTTAGAATCTTTAGGATTTTTCAAAATCTTATAGGATACTAGAAGATATTTGTTGCAAGGGGAAGTCCCCCAAGTTATGCTATATAACTGACAAAGTCCAAGAAGTGTCTTTGAGGAGTACCTTAGATTATGCAGAACAAAAACAAAGTCTCAGAAGTGTCTCTGATGTCCCCTAAGTTTTGCTGAAGAACTGACAAAGTCCAAGAAGTGTCTTTGAGGAGTACCTTGGATTATGACGAACAAAAACAGTCTCAGAAGTGTCTCTGAAGTCCCTCATTTTTTGTTATGAAATTGACAAAGTCCATGAAGTGTCTTTGAGGAGTCCCTTGACTACTGCCTTTTTCTAATGAAGTACCTTTGAAGTGTGCCAATATTTTTCTCTGTCGCTGAAGTGCCTTTCAAGTGTACTCTTCAGAGGCACTTCTAGGCACACTTCACATGAAGTGTGACACTTCTGGACAGTAAGGGTGAAGACAACTCCACCGTTAAGTGTTACGAAAAGCTTTTTATTCGGAATGTCTGCATTTATTGTACGCATTATAAAGGTTTTTGTCAATGGAGACTTGAAATCAAATTCTGTAGTCATTGGTGATCTTGATTTTGAGATATTTCCCCAAGTGAAAATGTGCCTTTCCATGAGAATGACCTTTGCATATTAAAATTAGGGCATGCAGCCAAATAATGGCATTGACTTCGCAGGATATCCACCACCAATGAAGAATTTCAGTGTAAAAAATCTTGACATTTCTGGGAAAGTGTGCCGGAAAAGGTCATGGAATTTCCTGAAGTTGGTCATGGAAAGTCCTGGAGAAGTCATGAAATTTCAGACATCCTAAGGTGTACGAACCCTGTGTGAACCATTTTCACTCCCAAAATATTGAACAGAAGATTGTCCAATCACAAATTAGGGGACATAAACTATCAAGGTCCAGTGATTTAGTCACGAGCATGTCCGTGATCATGTTTCATTCCGAAAGTAAAAGCGTGTTGTTGTTGTAATCGCACTTGCCTTATGCTCCTTATGGTGGAGTTTTGTGCCATTTGTACAGATACTGTCTCCATAATAGGCTCTTATATATTACTACATATTCTTTGCTTTATCCTGGTGTCAGTTTTATTCAGTTCTGGTCAACAACTTCCAAATGCCCGTCACCAAAAATATCGTTTGCATTCTGTTAGACGGAGGTATCCCAGCAGCCTTTGCGGCGCTCCCTGACAACTACCGCGTGGGCTAAAGTAAAGCATAGCAACGTATTCACTTAGCCCAGGCAGACCGCGCTTCTCGCCGTTAAATCGTATTTCCTCGACGTTTGCTGCTGGTAATCGTTTGGAATCGAAAAGATATTATTAATAAGGTAACATTTAACAGCTGAAAGGATCAATTGTGTGGTAAAGACTCCAGGAAAGAGTAATAAACGGCTCTAAATAACCCACAACAGTGAGCTACAGGGCGCTTACCCAGCCGTCAAAATCCTGGGGTTAACACAGCGGCAACACCGTTATTGTCGGCATATAGCACGGATAATCTATTTTAATTTCCCCCCATAAAGCTGTTATAATTATCCATATTCAATGATTGACTTATTAAATGATTAACATCAGCATGGAGGAGTCTGTATCCGTATGGTAAATTTTCTGTATAAACAGTCCATCAATCAATTTTATTTGATCTTTGGTCTTGCGGGTGTTTCTATGTCATGTTGACACTGTGATGAGTAATTTTCAGTTACAGTGATTATTTCATTGACTTGTGTAGTACAATCCATTAATCAATCAGTCTTTATATAACCCGTCATCAGTATCCGAGTCATTGTAAATATGGTCTGAGATTGTCATGAAAACTCAGTTTATATATAACCGAAGGAATTTTGCTAAAACAAGTATATATCTGCGTTATTTACCATTTCCTGATCATTAAGACAATCATTAAATCTGGATAATTAACAGCTTTATAAAAGTAGAAAAAAACACAGTAACACAGACTATCCATAACGGTGAAGGAATTTTGCTACAAGTATATATCTGCGTTATTTACCATTTCATGATCAATAAGTCAATCATTTAATAAGTCAATCATTGAATATGGATACTTAGCAGCTTTATGGGGGGGGAAATTAAAATAGATTATCCGTGCTATATGCCGACAATAACGGTGTTGCCGCTGTGTTAACCCCAGGATTTTGACGGCTGGGTAAGCGCCCTGTAGCTCACTGTTGTGGGTTATTTAGAGCTGTTTATTACTCTTTCCTGGAGTCTTTACCACACAATTGATCCTTTCAGCTGTTAAATGTTACCTTATTAATAATATCTTATCGATTCCTAACGATTACCAGCAGCAAACGTCGAGGAAATACGATTTAACGGCGAGAAGCGCGGTCTGCCTGGGCTGGTGAATGGCTATGCTTGCTGAGCGCACTGGTCTCAGGCGTCCCAGCTGAATTGATCCATTGACCATAAGAGCACATGGTAAATGCATGAAATTGCAGACTTGAGAAAAATCCGGAAGCGGACTTGGCAAATAGTTACAATAGTCAGTGTTCTTACTTGTATTTGTTACGTATAAGTCTAAAAGGTCAACAATCATCAGTTACAACAGGGAATATAATTTAAGAAAAATCTAGATAAACACAGGGCAACAAAAATTATGTATTCTCTGATATAAAACAAATATATATATTGTCTTGGCTTCTGGTGAATACCTTGACTCCTAATTTGGCCAAGACCTCCAAAAAGTAAGAATAACTCAGCCTGATAGGGACTCAGAATCTCCTGATGATGCAGAACAAATTTACTTGTAATTGTCTGCATGAATTACCATTTTTCATGCATGTTCAGTCTCCAGGTACATAGTAATTTAATAGTGTTAGTTCAGATGAGAATTTGTTCTAAATATGGGGTTCTGTTGTTCAATGTTGTATTAAGTAAGTTGAATAACTCCAGAGTAATATATTAAAATAAAGAAAGTAAAGCAACACTGTATCAATTGTCGCTCTATTAAGAAAAAAAGAAGGCCCCTAAAAAAATATTTTGGCCCCCAGAAATGTTCAACTTGGGGGCCAATGGCTCCTTGGCAGTGACCAAACATTTCAACCCCTGACTGACCTTGACCTATTTTATCCAGGTCCGATTCTATTTGGTACAATATTTCATTAAGGATTATATCTACATTGTCCAAATTTATATCACATTTGCCTGGACCTGAAGTCTATTGAATATCACTGATCTTGATCTATTTTCTAAAGATCAAATTCCATATGTTAAGTCTAAGCTTTCTGAATTCATGTTCCATATGCAATTAAGTTAGAATAGACCAGAAAATTATTGGAGCTGACTAACCTTGATATAAATTTCCAAGATCTAATTACTTGAGCTGATTTTTACCTGTATAGAAGAGTATATGATATCTAGAGGTAAGAATATGGTCGTGCACTACCAGAACCTCGGCGCCAAATATTTCCCATTAATTCAAGTCCTTGGCAAAAGCTGATCTGGCTTAATTTTGTATGTATTTCTAAAATGAAAGAACTGCAGTCAACCCTTCCGGATCACATTTCTGTTAACCTACACTAAAATGTCCAAGTTCTGAAAATACATCTTATGCAATGTATGATTGCTGAATGTAAACATTAAGTGATATCCGAGGGGTATTGGAGCCCATTGGGCTATTTTTTAAATACAGTCAATACTTGGATGGGTGACCGGTTGCTGTACTGGCTGGGCTGATCAGTGTCCAGAATAATAGGAACTGTGGACACTCTCGTGTTCTGGCACATGTAGGGACCGTCGTGATATGACTGAAACAATGTTGAAAACGACGTTAAATCCTACTCACTCACCTTTTCTAAATACAAAGGCCATACAACAAAATGAAAAATGATCTCATATTATCATAAGATAGCAAAATTTTGGTTTTGTCAAAAGGGATATGCACCAGTTCACCACAAATAAACAGCTTATACAAATTCTTCTTCCACAGAGACCACAAACTTTCCTATCCATGTCTTCTTACATGAAGTGTCAGTATATAACTTAGTCGAAGCTTT